>JAQBSW010000706.1:0-175860 GCA_029291075.1 Eudiplozoon nipponicum
TCATTCAGCCAACTCCAGTGCATCATTCAGCAGAGATATCAGCAGCTCTTCGAAAATACAAGTCGCTTTTCGAACTTAACAAGTCAGAGCTACGAGTCTCCAACAGGATGCACCATATCGTTACAGAAGGACAACCTATTGCATTCAAGAAGCGACCACTGGCTCCTGCTAAGCTGAATGCTGCCCAAGAAGAATTCTCATAGCCTTTGAAAGAGGGAATCATCAGACCATCGAAAAGTTCATGGGCGTCACCACTGCACTTAGTCTCTAAATCAAACGGACCATACAGAGCCTGCGGAGACTACTGTAAGCTAAATTCAGTGACAAATTCTGATGCATATTCTATTCCAAATATTAACACTTTACTTGTAAAACTCAACGGCAGCAATTTCTTCTCAGTGATTGACCTCAGACAAGCGTACCATCACATACCGGTAGCACCAGAGGATATCGAGAAAACTGCAGTCATCACTCCATTTGGCCTTTTTGAATATCTTTACATGCCTTTTGGACTTAAGTGTGCTACTCAGACATTTCAAAGATTCATAGACAACATACTTCGCGACGACTCTGCTTATTGTATGTCATATCTCGATGACATTATGGTATTCAGTCCAGATCTAGAATCTCATGCGAAACATCTACGAAATGTCCTCTCACGCTTATCCAACCACGGACTCAAGATCAACTGTGACAAGACGCAGATTGCAACTTCATCCGTGGACTTCTTAGGGCATCGTATCACGGCCCAAGGTATTCAACCGTTGCCGTCAAAGACGAATTCAATCAAGAATATCAAGTCACCAAGGACTTTGAGCGATTTGCAGAAAATCCTGGGAGTACTAAACTATTATCGCAAGTTCCTTCCAGGCCTTTCAAAACAACTTTATCCTTTGTGCAGGCACCTGCGGAACCGAAAAGGACTTAGCAAGAATTCCATCATTGCTTGGTCATCCGAAGACGAGGAATTACTTCGACTTGCAATCAACTCGTTAGCAAATGCCACAATGCTAACGCATCCAGATTTCGAAAAGCCATTTCTACTCACGACAGATGCTTCTGAATTCGCTATTGGAGCCACTTTGGAACAAGAGATCGACGGAGTTCGGAAGCCTATCAGTTTCTACTCGCGTACTCTCCAACCAGTAGAAACGAGGTACGACACTTTCGGCCGAGAACTTCTCGCCATCCACGACGCAGTGCGCCATTTTATCAGCATCATTGGCAGTAGCAGATTTGTTGTTTTCACAGATCATGCACCACTAGTTAGCGCACTTCGAAACGCAACTTCATCTATCGCCAAGTACCCTGCCAGAGTGGAAAGACAGCTTTCTCGTCTAAGCGAATGGCAATATGACGTCTTTCACGTCAAGGGCAAACAGAACTTCATTGCAGATGCCCTGTCTAGGCCAGACGTCTCTCTACAACCACCTTCGCCGTCACCATTCACTGTCAACTCCGTGGCACTCAGTGAACCAGCACTAACGCCAACTCTCCTGCGAACTGAACAACGCGGTGACATTCACATTCAAAGATCAATAGCCCGTCACCCAACCAAGTTCATATGCCGTCTGTGGGAAGGCTTACCAATTGTTTACTTCACGGGTACGCAGCCCAACAAGCCAGTTCTGCCGACCAGCCTTCAGAGGAAGGTTTTCGATTCAATTCACTCAATTTCTCACCCAGGAAGCCAAGCGACTGTCCGACTTCTTACAGATCGTTTCTGTGGTCACAGACTTAGGCAGAATGTTAAACGATGGGTCTCAGAGTGTGCAATTTGTCAGAAAAACAAGATCACACGACACACTCGTTCTAGGTTGCATCATTTTCGGTCTACTTCTCGCCTAGCCATCGTCCACATCGACATAGTTCATCTGACAAAGGTTCAAGGTTTCAGCTACCTTCTAACTATGATCGATAGATTTACACGGTGGCCTGCGGCATTACCTCTTGGCACCATTTCTGCAGACGAAGTAACTAACGGTTTTATCTCTGCATGGATATCCAATTACGGTGTTCCCAATGAGGTCATCACGGACAGAGGCACTTGCTTCTCATCTGATCGTTTCAAAACCACCTTGCGGTACATGGGATGCATCTTACGCCAGACGACTGCCTACCATCCCCAAGCTAATGGCATGGTAGAGAGAATGCATAGGGAACTCAAAGCAGCTTTAGCATCCTCGTCCATTAATGGCAACTGGGTCGATGCACTACCTTTAGTTCTGCTGGCCATGCGTTCTCGTACTCGAGAATCCATTAAAACGTCTGCGTCACAACTCTTGTATGGCATGGATCTACGCCTGCCTAGTCAGCTCCCACGTCTACTACCGGCACAAGATGACCCACAAAACGAAGCTACCCGCCTTCGACTTCATTTCGGTAACATGTCCGAACAGCAGCCGAGACACACGCCTCGTCCAGTCTTCGTTCACCCACAGCTCCACAGCTGCAAGAGAGTACTCGTTCGCAACAATAATGCTGTTGCACCACTACAAACCAAGTATCGCGGTCCTTACCCGATTTTACTAAAACAGCCAAAATACTTCATCATTATGCAAGGCGCTACACCGACATCAGTAAGCATAGACAGGTTGAAACCGTTTATCGAACCACCTGATCCTGAGAGCGCTCAACCTTCTACACACGTCTCAGACTCCGACTGCCCACAATCTCAATAACCTGCTTTGTATAACGCGTAATTAATTTTTTTTAAACATTAACATTAACTATAAAAATTTTTAACCTTACGTTATTTTTCGTATTTGTCTCACGTGGCATAACCAGCTGTTCTTAGCTAACAATTGTGTAGCATTTTTGAACAGTTCTTTGGTATTATGCCATCTCTGAGGCAATGTTCGTGTACATATTTTTATGCAATTACCTTTGATTTTAATGTATATATATTTTACATTATAATGTATTTCTCACACATGACATTACACTGCCTATTTTGGTATGACCAGCTACTTAGAGCTAACGCTTTCGTGTAGCAACACTAAGTAGTGATCAGCTTCATATCATGGTACAGGCCACTTACAATGCATATCTCAACTTTATCAATTGCACAAAGACCACTCTACAAATGTCATGACCACAACGTCGAGCACTCTAGCTCCTTTGGTCGTATACAAACACATTGACAACGATCCAACCTGCTTAGGTTTTAACTTAAACCTGGCAAATTCAGAGGCGATTTACCTCGAAATCTTCACGCTGCGGCTCCAAAAACGTACACTGCTCTATTTTGCCTCACGTGCTATGACCGTCCACTAGAGCTAACAATTTGTGTAGCAATTCCTAGTGGTTACCTGGCATCATATCATTGTTGAAGCAACCAACAAGCATATTTAAGCCCAGCACTTATGGTTCATCATATTTTTGCTTAACTTGGTTCGAACTCTGTCATGCATTTCTTATCTAGCCTCGCAGAGAGGAATATTTTTTTCTTTTTTTTCAGAGAGGAAAGTGTTGTAACGACACAAATCAATCGCCGACATATTGCGTAAATTAAATTCAAATTTATTTACGTTGCACCAATGAGAAAAAAGCAAATTGCCGTTTAACCACGTTTAACCACGTTTAACCAATAGTATGCAAGTACACATATTGCATGCTATTTAAGCACGGTAATTTACCATGCAAGTCAGTTGTGGCATTTGCCTTCTACCTGCTTCACGCGTGTCCGTTCTGTCGGCTGTCAATACGTGTGCGCTCTGTCGGCTGTCAATACCTACTCATCTTGATGCGGGATACCGGAGAGACGAGCCAATTGAGTGCAGGACCTGCAGGACACCATACACAACGCGATCACAGCTCAACCACGGGAGCGACGACTCAACCAGAGTCCACCCAAGGCTCTAGGACATCTTCAACTCTGAAGACTTCAAGCGAACGCATTACCCGGCCCTCTTAAGGGCCCCCATATCAGTAACTAATCTCTATTCAGAGCACCTTAACCGAGTTTGTAACGTCGTACGGCATTTACTTGAAGCCGGGGCGTTTACAAAACCTTTGCGCTCGTGATTTAACTTTCACAAATTTTTGCTGAGCAATTTGTTTTAACAGGCTAAAAGCGGTCAAGGTCACGCATTAGCCGCTCTATTTGATTAAATTATCCTGTGCTCGTTGATTAAAATAATAGTCCGGTTAACTTCAGATCTGTAGATCGTAATGTGTGTTATTAACAAGCATCACAGGAAACTATAATTACTTTATTTCACTGTGAAACTGTTGTGCCCTGCTCGAATATGCAATGCAGAAGATTAGCTGATCATGTACACGAAATGTTTGCGCATCGCAGTAAAACTGGCAAACATTATACCGATAAAAATAATAGTTAATCAAATAGAAGAAGTGTAAGTTATGGAAATTGTGTTGTGATTTATTCTCTTGAAAATGATTGAATTTTCTTGTTCGCCTGTTGCCTGAGATTAAATTCCTTAATAAACATCGGTAACCGCTGAATGTTAAGTCGGAAAAAACGATAACTGAAATACTTTGATACAGTACTGATAGGTCAAATTAAAGCAATGTTTTGTAGTTTGATATTGTGTAGAATTATTATACATTTATCTTCCGTTTAAAATTGTATTTTGTAGAGACACTTTCGTTACTACCACAAGAGAACTAAGGGGACGCCAGGCTCGGATATCAAATATATGCGAAACGATCATCTTACTTAGAACAATTAAATTTCTCGGAATTTTCTCTTAAGCTAAATTTATTAGGTCCATTGTCCAACTGATTTTTGTCCTCGTACTTATTGCTCTTATCCATTATGTTATTGTTGAGGCCCCTAACCTATTCGAGTCTAAAAGCCCCACAGATGCCAGATCGCTTGAAGTCCTAAAATTCCCAGTAGAGTCTGATAGGCTTTTATTACTATTTATGCCTCCTAAGTTCAAGTCCGCAATGTCCTGCACTAACCTACTTGTGTCCTCAAATTTAAGATCTGTCTCCATATCTATAATGTAGAGGTCTTTTGTGGGGTTGGTATCTTGTTCGTGATTTTATACCCGTCCTACATATCAATGGTGGCTATTATTACTACCCGTGCGCCTAATCAGTCTCTGATCCTTTTCGGATGGTTGATGTGAGAAGGCAAAAACATCTGGTCATACGTATATTAGATATAATGTTGCAAATAGCAATATAATTCACAGTTAGTCCAAATTGAATATATGTTAGTCAGCTGTCAAAATAGATTTTTATGCAAAAATAGGTCTTAAACACTATTCACAGTTAAACTAAATTGTCCGTCTCCTAGACGGCAAAGATTAAAATGATTTATATTTATAAAGTGAAATGTTTTGCACACAAGAAATTATTCTTACACAAATGTCTGGATTGGAATGAATATAGTCAAATGATTGAAAACACATGATAATCTGAACATAGTAAAATGATTTATGTTTATAAAGAAAAATGTTTTACACACAAGTGGTTATTCTTACACAAATGTCTGGATTGGAATGAATATAGTCAAATGATTGAAAACACATGATAATCTGAACATAGTAAAATGATTTATGTTTATAAAGAAAAATGTTTTACACACAAGTGGTTACTCTTACACAAATGTCTGAATTGAATTGTATTTTTATCATCGATTTAAAACATATGAAGATATGTAAAAAGTCATCGTTAAAAGCAATCACTAAAAATGAAGGGGTAAGCCACATAAAGACTTCAATGACCAAAAACTCACGAATATTTAGTTCATGTCATTATTATAATCTATTATTCTCTGAAATTCTGAATGGCACAGTTAACTGATAACAGTAAAATTGTGAATAATCAAACTGAGCGAAATAAATTCACTGTGACACAATAGTCCACCGCGTGATCCTCGCGGATCGCGCGCGGTTCCAAGGCGTCATCTTCAATATTATGTTATATCAGAACAAAGGCAATTGATGGAGAAATATATTCGATGATGATGTAATCGTTTACTAGAGAAATTGTTAAAATGCAGCAGACCAAAATTACAATACCAGTCAAGGAGCGAGATACTCGAAAAGCTCTAAAATAGCGCACAATTCAAAATCAAGTATTTAAACAAAGAATGTTCTGGAAAATAAAAAGAAAAAATTCTTTTTAAATAAAATTCGTTGCAATCAGCCATAGTGGTTTAAATTTATCAGTCAATGTTATTTTACATAAAGCGGAGGATTTAACTTCCTCCACATTATTATATGAATTATTACAATATATTTATGAAAACAAAGTGAGCATGCTCACCGTCTCACTGATTGTTATAGCTTGCCTTCTCGGAAATAAAAACCTTGAAAACAGAATATCCATGATTATTACTTGTAGCGAATTTGAGATCCTTTCCGTAATTTAATAAGAGTAATAATTTGTGGACAATTTCAATAATTTATTGTCAAAATATGGATTTGTTAGAATTCTTTCAGGAAACATATAAAGTTAAGCTAGGAACATACAGCATGCGTAGCACACAACTCAAAACCTCTAGAAGACTTAATAATCAAGTCACTAAAGTCAAGTCAAAATTTTAGACAATATGTAAAAAGAAAATTCAAAAAAAGTTACAATATTGTAATAAAACTTAATTTTTTTATTAAACCAGTGATAAGATAAAGTTTCCAAAAATAAAAAGTGGATTTTTTCTATATGATGAGTTAATTAATCTCCCATAAGTTAATTGATCTCCTCATATACACTCATGTGAAAAACTCTTACTCATACATCACGAAATTATTATTCTTCGGTGTCTTGGTGGCTCTTCTAGAAAGAATTTCAGCATGGTGTAATGGGACTTCGATAGGTTTCACTTTCACTTTTCATCGATCTCTTTCTTCTGTTTTCTTGGATTTAATCTTCACTAATTTTTCACATTTATCTGTCTCTTCTTCCTTTTCACGCATCTTTGAGTCCGATCTCTCCCAAGCTTTTCGATATTTCGATTAGTATCGTTCCTCAGTCTACTCCTTCATCCAGGTAAAATGTGAAATGCAGCGATCCAGTGCTACACAATCTTCTATGCCACCTACTTCTACAAATGCATTCTTTTCAGTCATACGATTGATTTTAAATGGCTGCTTATAGAACAGAGTCAGATAATTTTGTCTGTTCTCGTTAGTTACGTATATATGTGATGCCAGCTTTAAATCTGAAGATAAATAGTATGTAGAACTTGAATTCTAGTCTTGCCTAGAGCTTAACGACTATTGCCTTTCAATACACCTACAAACCAATCTACTGAACTAGAGGCCAAATCAGAACAACTTCGAGCGTCTATTTGAGGATCTCCAGGTATTCTCAATTGGTCTTCATAAACAAATTCTGCTACAGATGTTCCTAACTATGCTCTGTATCAGTTTCGCATTGCTAGCAAACCTATAGCCAAATCATATATTCAACTGCATTCTCCCAGTGCACTATAATGCAGCGTACAGCTCTGTGAGTAGCCTCTCAACCATGCCATTAGCCCTGTGATTATAGGAACATGTGTCTTACTTATATCTTCATAGTATTCAATGACCTGACAAATAGTTCAGGCATAAACTGACTAACCAAGGTTACTAGTTACTCTTACTTGTACACCGTATCGTGGCATCCAATTAGGCAAGAATATAAGTAAAACTTCTTGAGCTGACAGAACCTTCAGGATTACAACTTCAAACTGACGACTGAAACGATCAACCATCGTATGTAAATTGCGGGCATTTCTACTTATTTGATGTGTGCATGCATGAAACAACCCGCTGATACAAACATCGTTTTGACATCGTTTTAAGTGTGACGCCAAATTTAACCAATTTGACAACGGGTACATATCCTAACCCAAGCCTTTATGTCTTTCGACATCTTTGGCCATATATATTTATCAGAGACTATTCTGATAACTTCCTTAAGGGAAGAGTGACAAAATTCTTGCAACTTTTGAATTCCCTTATATTTTAATTCTAACGGTAAATAGGGTTCAGGTTGGCTCCTAGAGATTTAACACAGTAACCACTTATCTCCAATGTTCTTGCGTGCATACGGTCACTTTGTAGTTAACACAGCTACTAATGGATCAACAACCTGCACTTCCATCAATTGCTCGGCAAAATTATTAGAAAATGCAACAGAGCCGACTAGTGGCTCCAACCGGATCAAATCTACGTCTGATACGTTTGGTATACTGAGAGAGTCTGCCACCACATTCTCTTTTCGTATGATATGAGAAATTGTAAAATCGAATTCTGTGGGTCGAGTTATCTGTGAATTAATATTATTTAGTCTTAAAATAACAACCTCATTCTGGAAAAAATGTTTCACAAAGAAATCAGAGTAAACAAACTTGTAATTTAAGTTAAATATTTTGTTAGCAAAATTACACTTTACATGTTTTCAACAACACTTTTTGATAAAACTTAAAATGGAAACTCTGGTAACCCATTATCTTTATTAAGCCATTGGTTGCCAAACATTTTTTTTCGATAATCCACTAAACAAATTTGCCCACTGTCCTACTTACGTCATGAATTATGCTCCAGTTTAGCCTCCGTCCTATGTAAAATGTTTTAATTAAGAATTTATATTCCTGATGGTTTGTTTGTTATATTTATTTCTCCTTTATCGTATTCAATTCATTTTTCCAAGTACTAATTATATTTATTCATCTTCCCACCATTTTCTATAGAGAAACTTCCTTAACAACACAAATAATAGCGTTTCCTAATCATCGTCTACGTTATTAACCGGTAGCCCAACTACTTCGCCCTGTCGATGGTATTACAATTGAAGTCAATAACAAAATATTCCAGGTTTATCTTCCACATGATTCTTTATTTAAATGAAACACGTGGTTGCAGATCACCTTCAATTAAAGTTTCTGTTTCCCTAATTTTAGAATTTCTAACTGTACATTCGTTTATTTACATCAATATTGGTTTCCGGTGATCATATATTTTATCAGTAGTATTACGTTTTATCTACACATATCAAATAATTTATAAGGCTCTTCATAGGTTGGAGTCAGGCAAACACGCGACGATCTATTTGTTAATTGACGTGCCATATCTCTCTTATATTCTTGATCTAATAGCATACTTCACAATGTTCACGTGATTGTTTCGGCATTGATCTGGAGAGCATATCGGTAAAAAATCTGGAAATGGGTTCCGGCTCTATAAAAGATCGCCATGCTTTTCTATTGTTCTCGTAGATATCCTCATCATGTCAAATGGCCTCATAGTACATCAGTTTGCGATCGATACATTTTGACATTCTCGATTAAGAGTCTTTATTTGAAACTATTACGTTAGGCTTGTCGCCCAACTTCTTTACTTTGCAGCGCGTAATATTGCCATTAGTTCTCAGTGTAGTATTTCCACTTGTACATTTTCGTATGGATTAAAATTGCCATTTCGTGCAACTTCGATACTTACAAATATTGAATAGGACAATTATGCATCAAATATTACTCATTTATCTTCTGTTTTTTCTGTGTGAAACACCATATTGTTCTTGATATCTCAGAGCATTCATAGATAATCTCTGCATTTGTTTCAGTATAAAGTCTGACTGCAAACTATCGATGCTTGTAAGCAGCTTCCTGTAGATTTCGTCCGTAGACAAGCTCTTATGCCCACATATGGATTTAAGAGCCTACCGTATGGTACGAGAACGGGAACATTTTTTGTCCCCTTGTGACAAGTGGCCTTCATATATTCACAAATTGAGCACAATCTAGGCATTTATTCTACCGATCAACTGAACTACAACCAATGCAACCTTTCTCAAACTAGTCGAATCGTGGCCTTCTGTTGTGAATTTACAAGCACATTTAAATAAGGTAGGAATCATTTCTTCATCTCCGCCAGAAAATAGGGCTTTGTTTATGACTGCAAGTGTCACTAAAAATGAGCCATCCCAAAATGATCTTCAAACTGAATCTTATTTTTGCTCTAACTTCAACGCAGTCCAACACTTTTCCCGCGTACAGGCATTGTCTTTTGGTGGCGGGAATCAAAATTATTTTAAATTTTGCCTACTTTGTCTGTACTTAGATCCATTTTTAATCCACTGAGTACTTTAGCTCAGTGTGAACTTTCTCACATTGCTGATCAGCTTAAATCAGATGGCATGATGCTTTTACCATTTTTCGTTCTGGTAAAAATTAGAATTTTTTTTTCAAAACATACACCGTAAGACCTAAGGCATCAGCCACTTTGTTCTCTGTGCCTACAATGTGTTGGATGGCGAATTTATATTTGAAGAATTAAATTTTTTCCAAGTTTACTAGCCGCCTTAACATATAGTGACATGCACTATGGAGTACTGGGAATAACGCTTAATGGTCAGTGACCTTCAGAAAATAGTGATCATCGAAAATGGCTCAAATCGGAAACTGTTGAATAAACAGCAAGCAACTACCAACCAAATGCGCCATATTGTGTCTTCTATTTCTGCAACTTGTGAGACATTAATGTAACAGATAAAAATGCTTTCAAACATAGTTTGCGACAAGATTATCTATATAGCAGTGCCATATATGGTAATCATTAGTCCAAATAGAGCATTTAAATCCACAGAAGCGAGCTTTTATTCATCGTAAGATCTTCTGCTCGCTCATAACACTGAAATTATTTTACCGTAAAAGTTATCTATTTAGACTCCCATCCTTCTCGCCTCAAAATTGTTATTCCAATAAAGTAGTTGAATAACGTTAGCCAGTATTAGAACTTAACTTCGGTAAAATTTAATCATGTACGTTAGCTGCCGAAATGTCATTGGAAAAGAAAATCTCATGTTGGTTGTACCTTATCGTCCATATGTCTCAGGCTCACTAGCGGTACCTCAAGACCGCGTTATTTAACCATTTTTTGGTCGAAAGAGCAATTTCCCAGTTGAACGACTATATCGATCTCTAACACCTTACATACATGATCCAAGTTATTTTTCTATGACCAGCTGACGATAATAAAAATTGCCACATAAGCTTGGGTATTCATTGGACAACCCAAAGGTTCTCTTATCAACTACTATAAATTGTAATTGAAGTTACTAAACCAAAATGAAAATCTGAACTATTTTTCTTTATCACTCAAAAATAACCCACAGTAATGAGAGACACATAACCCTCTTTCATATGAATTTGGCAGTATACCTTCTATAAATCGGCCGTATTTTTTCCCTTATCCAGCTACATTTATTGAAAGAATGATTTTATTTGTTAGAGGCTAACGAGACGTTTTTGCTTTCTAAAGGGTAATACTATAATTACCACAAAAGCTGCAATGCTTGAGGCCTCTATCAACAAACACAATTGGGGATACAAAGCAAGAACGGCACTTTTTGCGTGAATTTGCTAATAGATAGTTTTTTACCATACGCTTAGTCTGTGTTAACTGATAAAGACGCGGTATAAGCAGTATCGTTTCAATCGCTTCATTTTTGTGTTTCAATATTAGCCATCCATGTGAGCTGCAAGTCAAAATCCATACGAATTGCCTCGGTTTGATACAAAGGGTATGATATTTTCGTATAAATACTCTGAGCCTTCTGGACAGTATTATTAGTAAAGACGCTTAGAAGGTTTTCCTTAAAGCTACTATGGTAGGTTTTTCTAGACTTGTCTTCAATTCTATGATGGGTAGCTGCCTTTGACACTCTTCATCACTTGACAACAGCTTTTTTATGACAGTTATCGGGTTTTATAAAAAGCAGCGGGCGAATTCGACCTACAACAGCTACCTTATCATTTACGATATCTCAACATCAATCTGCCAATTTAGTCATTGCATCGCTTCTCTAAAATGAGGTCTTATTGGCTTAAAAACTTCTACATACATCTACAAATTGGTAATAGAACTGTTAAGTACAGCATAATTAGCGACATTACGGCACTATATCTTAGGTTATTTTGAGTTATACAACATAATAAGAAAAATATTTTGTGGTTTTTCCACAAATGTGTATGTAGTCGTCACTTCGTTCTGGCTTCGGTTTAAGTCCAGAGGATGACTCATTTTCCATTAAGATTAACGGTTTAGATCTTCTCCAGGTTGGCTAAAGATATCATCCCCAATGATGGGTCTATCCTCTCAGTGCTTACAGGATTCAAATCTTGGCTAAGCCATGACGCTTGAAGAACACAAGTCTAAGCAAATTAAGCTGTTTACTTAGAAATTTATCCATAAGCTAATCAACCTCTAAATTGGATTTTTTTAAATTTGGGTTCTTGCTTTTTCACCGTTGTCAACTTTAACACATCTTAATGAAATACCTGAAAACCAGCGGTTCTCAGTATTTTAATTTAACTTCACAAATTCCAGCCAAATTTCTAGTTTTATTTAAAATGCACAGTTCTCGTCTGACGCAGCTGCGTCATTAACTTTGTTTTGGTTGAATCCCCGTTATTCTACAATTGAAAAATAATTTGAAGAATCATTTATATTCTTCGCAATCTTTCTCCTTCCCTTATTATGTCTAGTTCATATTGTGCACATAGTAAATATGTCTATCGATCTTTTCCCTGTATTACTTTATTACGAACTGTTCCTATGACTTCAAAATAGTAATGACCACTTCAGTATTTGATAACAAAAAGTTGTATTGAATCAAATTTTAGCAAGAACCACTTTGTGGGCACAAAATGAAAACTTGGCTATCGCAACCGCAATAGATTATTCAGCACTAGAGATAAATTGTTTAATTTTAACTTACGTTTTGGCAAATGATATAAATATTTGACATTCTGAAATTGGAACAAATATTACTTGAGTTAAATAAGAGTAGCACATTGACAGATTTTGTGTGTTATTAAGGAAACACGCTCATGAAATATTACTCTTACCTGGATACAACACTAATATCAATGACAAAGTTACTAATCCTTAGAGACAACAATAAGCAGCGACAAAAAATATACAATTAACTAACATGAATACAAGTGTAAAGAACAATTGACAATCCTGTGAATGGTACATTTAAATGAACACGAGACTACTGTATATATATATATATTATATATATATATATATATATATATATATATATATATATAAGTAAGATTACATAAAAAGATTCTATAAGAACGGGTGACTTGATTGAATATCACATAGAGCTAGTATATAACCGTAAAGGTAAGCTGACTGAAAATAGGGTAAATTAGAAGTTGCTGAATTGATGAATGTACGGTAATGCATATTAAGAGATGATACATCAATCAAAAGAAACAAACTGGAACGAATGAAGATTTTTTTTAAATAAACCGTTCAAAAGTTATTTTTAAATGTTCCTTCTATGAATATATATTTTTTGTAACATTGGAGATTTTGTGCTGCAGAATACTGCACAATTAAACTAATCCACATTATGCTGAGCATTGTTTATCAAATTCGTGTCCACCTTTTCCTTCTGGATATTTCGATACTAGCTTTCGAGTATCTTTATCAATCGAAAATGAGTATTGAATTATCTTGAGAGAAAATTTTGGCTCAAATTTGATAAAATTTGTCCTGCAAAACAAGGATAAGCTGATTGCAAACATCTTGCCGCGTAAAATTTATTTTATTTGAAACAATATTTAGGTATTAAGTATTACCCAATTTACGGAAAATAATCAGTCTTTACAACCATTTTGTCTGTTAGGTAACAATAAGAAATGTGAGTAAAATCATTTATACAAGTCTGAGATCAATCGGAATATTCTCAGCACAGCACACATCTAGAGCCTCGTTTTGAACAAATAACCGAGTTTTCCAATACCGCATTTTTCGTACGCGGGTTGTAGCTTTCCACCAACAGTTTCACAAAGATCCGATTGATCACAATTTCCATTTCCTTTTTGTCTTCGATCGGGCTGGGTTTTTATTCGTCCCAATGGAAATGCGGTTCTATCACATATTTGTTTACTGGCCTGTAAACAAAAATGTGATAGAACCGCATTTCCTTTGGGACAATTACAAACTCGGCTCGATCGAAGACAAAAAGGAAATGGAAATTGCGGTCAATCGGATCGTTGTGAAACTGTTTTGTGCAAAGCTACAATCCGCGTACGCAAAACACGGCATTGGAAAATATGAAGCTGGCACTCCGCAATCAAATTTTTAAAAAATACTTGAGTAAATAACAGAGTTTTTGGTCACTATATGTTAGAATATATATTGCATAAAATGGTATTTTACATACGTAATTCACAAAGGAAGTATTAAGTTTTTAGCGCAATTTTACATGAGCACAAACAAGTTTCAAATTCCAAAACCCAATTCATTGTGACACATGCCATTTTAAATCTGTGGTTACATCTGATACCAACTCAGATATATAAATAATAGCAAAGACAAATGACTGGAAAACTTAATATAAATCAAGCCGATCCATTTGAAGAACTTGGAAAATAGTGTATTGTAAATAAATGAGGAGAAAAGTGATTTCTAAACTACATACATACAATTATTATAATCAAGGTTGTGATCCTGACATAAGCACCTGACCCATTAATTACTTACATATGTCAGGAAAAACTAAGAATTGTATAGTGTAGAAAAGACAATTCATCCAGTAGACCGGTTTGTCGTTATTAGGAGCTAATTACGTACTGGCCAGAATTTGCCACGGACAGGGCTCGCACCTGGGCACAAATTCTGGCCAGTACGTAAATAGTTTCCAATAAGGACGAAACCGGTCTACTGGATGAATTTCCTTTTCTACACTATACAATTCTTAGTTTATACTGACATATATAAGTAATCAATGGGTCAGGTGCTTATATCATGATCGCAACCTTGATTATAATAATTGTTATCACCGCCCGCGCAATCAATGTTCGTTTAATTACATACATACAGAGCAGAAATACATAAATCTTTAAGAACTAATGCTTTGCAGCCACATTACCGGGAAATCCATATGCATCAATGCGTAATACTGTGAAGGATCAACACTCTACAGTCCAGACTGGCGGAAGAAGTGAAAGCAATCCTACAGCCAGTACAAATTGAATGTCAAACAAATGTGTTCGCCATATTTGTTTACTTTTTAAACAAAATCGTACAATTTCATGAATTTAAAATATGATTTCGTTCTATTTCAAAAATCTATTTATGTGCATTCCTGTTTACGAAACCGTCGGTTTTTTCTGTACATTAATGGATAGCAAACGCTTCCCATTCCACATACCTACATCATCAAAAATTTCTCAATATGTGCAGTAAAGATATTCAATTCACTTTTAGTGGTCCATATTTCACGTAAGTTGATAGAGTGGAAATGGACAGTCATTTAGGAAGTCTATTAGTTGTTGTCTATATGTCCTATCTGGAAACATCAAAGCTACAACTATTTATTCGAAAATACTCTCATACATAACTGAAGTATGTTGATGACGCCTTTATTATCATAATTGAAGAAGTCGAAACATGACATAACTGAATATATTAACCACTTGGACCATCATATCCAGTTTTCTTGAGATTTCAAAATTCCTCACTCTAACTAACTTGTTTTTCTTGAGGTATTGCTATTGAGACTATAGGACGGTAATCTAAAATTGCAAATCTATCGAAACTATATATGGACTGGACAGAAAATCCATTATGACAGTGCTGCCCCAATCTCCCAAAAGAGAAATTTGGTGCGGAAATAAAGAGAATCCCTTCTGAGGAATTTCAATGTCAAAAAAGGCGGTGCTCGAAACCGATTTATTAGAAAACTGGTAATAAAAGGTTTGATGAATCAAACATGAAGCATAAGTAACGACAAAAACCAATGTAGATTTATCCAACAAAAATATGATATATGCCAACATACCTTTTAAAGAGGACGTAATATCTGAAATATTTACTCGAAGAATTAATGAGGCAATGACTTCTTGGATGTCTAATACACAATTGATGTTAGTTTAGATAACAAAACGCCTGCTAAACATAAATTTAATGAGAAAACTCCCGAAAATCGAAAAGGCCATCATTCTTTATTTATACAAGTGACATATCTGCTCAGTGCGATAGTTCTCGAACCTGGGCACGTCTGCTTCGGAATCCGGTTCATTAACTACTAAGCCACTCCGCCGCACACTATGCACACTTTTCAGTTGTATACTAGCTAATGTTTTTCGGTTAGCCTTTCACTTGTTGGAGTAGACGTGTCCAGGTTCGAGCCCTGTCCGCGGCAAATTATGGACAGTACGCGAATAGTTTTCTATAAGGACGAAACCGGTCTACTAGATGAATTATCTTTTCTACACTATACAATACTTATTTTATACTGACAAATGTTTGTACATTATGGGTCAAGCGTTTATGTCTAGACCACAACCTTGATTAAAGTAATTGTTATCACCGCCCGCGTAACCAATATTCATTTAATTATATAAACTGATGCTTTGTGTGTGTGTGTGCACACGCATTTTGTGCCTTAGCATGTACGTTTCCCGCTTTCTGTTCTGTTGTATAATGTATGTGTTTCATCCAATTTTATTCCCTTGCTATCCAAAAAATAATTGACTTTATAAAGTACACGATATTATTTTTGAGTTGTATTCTGGTAAATAGAAAAGGATCTTTTTATCTGTTTTTTAGATACCTGATTTATATTAAATGTATACTTCTAGATCTGTTTTTTTTCAATCTAAATTATATAAATGAAACTAGATTGGAGAGAGATGTGAGACATTTTGCCAAAATTTATGCCTCTTTTACTTAGTGTTATATTTGAGGCCAATATTTTCAAGATTGAATTGTAAATACTAAACTATAATGAGCAGTGCACAGTATCAAAGCTAGAGCCATGTCACCCACTGATATTTGTTCCCACGTTTATGCAATAAGGCCAGATTAAATAGTGAAAGTTTCAGAGCAGAAACTTGTGAGACAGCGAGACCCAAGTTCGCAGAGTAAGATGCGTATTGTCCAACCGTCAGATTCGTATTTGAATACCATTGTTAAAAAGTGCTCCCCTGATTAAACCAAATTAAATATCGGCTGTCCCTACAAATAATGATTATTTCGTGTTGTAAATTTATTCATTGTGTTAGTAAATATACTTATAAATCGATACAATTTAGATAAAAGTTGTACAAATTACTTAAGTTATTACACAAATCGGCTACATGATCTAGTATAAAGCGATCTGAAATATAATCATAATGAAAGTAGTTCACCATATCTCGTATCGTGTCATTCATTTCAAATTAATTAAGCCTTTTTATTACTAGTCTCTTGCTTCCTTAGGTTTATACGTAATATTGAACTATGCACCTTTCGTTCATTTTGAATTGAGTTTTTCCTTTTTGTCCTATTTGAACTAAGTTGCTATTGGGTGCGCAACACCTAATACACAAATGTATATATATTTGTTCTCCGCAACGAACGGTATATAACTATTGAACCAAATCTTAATATCTTGCACGGCCCTGTTTGAAATATTTATGTGAATATTAATCTGTCAACTAATTTTTATTTTGAAGATTGCCTCATGAAGTTGTGTATGAGCTTAATGCATATTTAATCATTTTGAATACATTTAGGTGTTAATGCTATGCTAATCTTGTTGTTATGGATGTGATTCTAATAATGTATATCTACTATATTTAGGAGTCTCAATCGCGAGAGTATTTACGTATATTCAAGCAAAATATTTTCTATCAATCATGTTGGAGTTGAATCCTCAGGCTATATATTGACCTGAGTTTTCTGCGTAAATATTGTAACACATGTATCCGTGAAAATTGCACCTAATATTGTATTTTTAAACATCTCAATCGATATACACCTAATTATTTGATAATTTAGAATTTATTCCAGTTCCGCAGAAGTAACTGATTAAACTCAGAGAAAAATTAAATAAAATCTTATATAAAACAAAAATCGATTTTCCCTTTAATTTTAAAAAAGATAAGTGATAGAAATATGCAATAATTCTAATTTTCCAACAGAAAACATTGTAGAAGAAATATTAAAATAGTAGAATTTGACGCCAAATATCATGCTTGTCTTTTATCTGTAGATCGCTGTACGCCAACTAACTTAAAATTCATTCTTATCAGTATTTAAAATTCTGACTGCAAAATAGAAACTTCGTAAAAGAATTTCCAGTGAAATAGTACAACCTTCGGAAAATTTAAACGACGAATGAATATGCTATAGCAGTTACCAACTTCTAAATTGATTTGGATCGTAAATGTGTGTATTTTTAAAATATTTTTAAAGATATTTCTTAATACTGGAAATATTTGTGTATGCTCTTGGCTCTTTATACGTGTACTTTTTTCCCTTCTTGTCGAAAAAAATATAATATACCAAGCACGATTATCTCGATAAGTTACTATCTATTAAGTCGAGCTAAATACTATGTATAGTAATGAAATTATGATAAAACATCGTTTTAAGTCCGTTAATACTATAACACTCTTGCCTGGAAACGTTTTAATGCACAGTAAACTAATCATAATTAGTGATAAAAATTCTTTAAATCCAGTTCGCGAGTTAGAAATAAAGACCAATCAAATTGCATGTAATCAGTCGTACAACATGAAAAAACTACTGTCAGTCACACGTACTGACATGTTTCGACCTGCTGTAGTAATCGTCTTAGTACGATGGAAACTGGTTGACAAGATTCAAACCGCAGTGCATATATAAGAAAATCAGAAATATATTTGCAGCCCTCACAGCTAGTTGCCTCGTATACATTTTACCTGACTGTACATATCGGCTACAAAATTTCTATGCAGTCATGAACATGAATTTTTAGTATCCGCTACATGTATATAAGTTATACAATTAAATAATCATTGATTGCTCGTAGTTTAATCCCTATTGCGAGCTTGAAGTAAACGCCAATCTCATTGTATTTAACTAGTAGCACAACATGAAACACTACTAAGGAAAGTCGAAATGTATCAGTAAGTGTGATTGACGGTTAATTTAATATTTTGTGCTACTGGTTATATACAACGGGATTATTGCTTATCACAAGCTACGATAACTTGATTTAAAATGTTTAAATTTATTCATTATCAATTAGTTACATTTCAGTTTGGCCCACATATATAATGTGAGCCAATCATTTCTTATTTCTGATGTAAGTAATAGTATTATTATTATACATACATAACGTGTTGTTTTCTTATAAAAAAATTATACTCTAATGATTGTATTTATTCATATTTATCTTATATAAACAACGTGTAGATATATAATTATATGAAGGCGTGTATTATTTAGTCAGTATTCAACCGTTAAAATTTATCAAATTAAAACGGTTTTAAATTTGTTACGTGTTCTTTTAATTTATTTACCCTAAATGTTTCCAACTCGATGGTTTTGAGAGTAATTAGGATTAACATTAGACGATCCAAAAGGGGCAGTGACGATACGCGATTTAACACGGCTATCTAATGTCTATGAGTGGGAAGCTCCCATCGGCTTGGTATCTTTAATTAGCAAGCGAAATTATTTGAAAAATTTCTGGTGTACAGTGTTCTACCCTAAAACATCCAATGAACAAACTTGTGTTTGTGCAGAGGCTGTGACAATACTAAAAGTCTCCCAAAGAAAACAAAATAGCATTATCCTGCTCAATTTTGGTTTCAAGGTATTTCGCAACTTGTCTTATTATTGATCTCAAAGCTTGTTTGGATTTATAGAAAACGGTTAATCCATGTGAAATAGTAGAACCTATCAGATACCTATTCCACAGTCAGAGATCCGGAATAATCTATTAACGTTATTTAATTTTTGTCTACAGTTTACCGAAAAGGTTTTTAAGTTGTCCGACTGATTGCAAATAGGATATGCGTTTAGTGTTAATTCGCAAACTTGTTTACAAAACAGACGAGCCCAGGTTCGAGCCCCATCTGCGGCAAATTCTGGTCAGTGTGTGATGAGTTGCCAATAAGGACGAAACCGGTTTACTGGATGAATTGTCTTTTCTACACTATATAATTCTTAGTTTATACTGACAAATGTATGTATTTAATGGATCAGGTGTTTATATCAAGATCGCAACCTTGATTATAGTAATTGTTATCACCGCTCGTGCAACCAACGTTCATTTAAATGTATAAATAAATGTTAAAACATAATTTTATTTATAATTCGTAACGGTTCTTGTCTTCGTCTTCCTATTTTCGTAGTTAAAGTAGTGATCCCATAATTCCATTTATATTCTCATATACGAGTTCCTTGGTTTCCATCAATATCCTCATGATGTTCGGTTTCCTTCCCGAAAGCATAGGATTCCAATTTATGAAATTTCTGAAATTAAACAAAATGAGAAACATATATTGGAGTCGTAGTATTAATTTTACCTTACTTATTATTTTGCATACTTTTGCTTAGATCTTGATTGGTTTTCTTCTTCAAGATTACTCAGGAATTTCTAAGCACTACCTTAATACAAACTCTCTCTAATGAATTTATACTTTGTGAGTTATAATAATATATCAATAATAATACATCAGTATTTATATACAGATGCTTCATCGACACATAGTTATATAACCTATTCAGAACAGTGTTTGTATTGTATAATAACACAAGATCACCCACGTTTAGAGGCTGAGGTTAAATTCCAAAACTTTCCTTACAAGACACCTAATTCAAACAGTAGTTTGTGATAAAATAAGCGACATAGAAGCTTGATAATGTAGATTGGGAAATATGTTGTGCATTCAAACATAAATTTATTACAAATTAGGCTATAAAACATTGTCAAAAAATAGCATTTTAATTTCGCCAGATTTCAACTCGACTGGAATACCTGGTATTATTATAGTAAATTAAGTAAAAAAAATGAAATCTACACTCACACAAAAAAATAATTAACCAGTTTATATTTAAATTATGTACAATTTTCTTTTCTTTACTTAGCTTCAACTAATTTATTTTGCAATACGCAACTCATTTTCATTTCTAGCTATAAAAATGAATTTTTCACTTCTCGTTCTATGTAAAATGAATGTATTTAATTGTACATAATTTCATTTATTTTTCAATACTTATTATATAGTTGCAGCCGAATTAATTTGGCGAAAATAATATGGCCTTTTTTAACTATGTTGCATAAACCTGCATTTTGATAAAGTTATGCTTTAACAATTTGTATTACTAACGCAAAATAGCTTCTGAACTCAAAACTTTACATGGTTTTAAAATATTTACGTCAGTTAATATATCAAAGTATTTCCTTGTTTATTAGATTGATTGGATTAATGTACCGCTGTATAGCATGTAATTAATTACTATTGCGCAAAATGGAGCGACTTAATAGATGATATACACGCATGGAACCACTCAGTACAGCACCTGGTGCTTATAGCCTATATTTGAGTTAGATAGTGTAATTTTCTTGTTTTCTTCTGTTAATGAATTTTGCTTATGAAATAGTTTTTGCGGACATGAGGTAAACAACAATTCAATTTTATTTAATAAATTTCAAAATATTGCACAATTATCCTTAGTCACACGATCTGACACGTTTTGAACTTCTATGGTCCCCATATGATCAAGGTGGCAATCTGATTAACGAGGATCAAACCGCAATGCATATACAATGTATGGAAAATTAGACATGCGGCTTCCACCTCAAGAATTTTCACATATTACTTAAATAATGCTTATAAGCTTTATATTAACACCAACTCCATTATGTATATTTCTTCCAGTACGAAGTAAGCATTGTATAATGCAGCAAAGACAGTTTATCCAGTGGACTGGTTTCATTCTTATTGGAAACGCTTCAAATACTGTCCAAAATTGTTGCTGTGGGCGGGTTTCGAACCGGGACACATTTGCTTCGGAATCTGGGACTCTATTTACTTCGCCATCCGCGTCGCATAATATATGCAATTTGAAGTCATATACCAATATATGATTTTGGTCAACTTTCCTTTCACATGGTACCTATTTAGAATCTCCTAAGACTTGAAGTTCTAACTAACCACCCCGCACTGTCATTATATAAAAAATACCATGCCAGTTGAGGGGATAACATTGGTCTAGATCTAATGGTAGAATTTTGATCAAATATCTGCTACCAGTATAAGACTAACGTCGTATTAAGAAGTAAATTGATTCATCTAGTAAACCAGGTTCGAATCCTTTTCGCGGCAAATTCTGGCCAGTACGTGATAAGTTCCCAATAAGGACGAAACCGGTCTACTAGATAAATTACTTTTTCTACACTACACAATTCTTTGTTTATACTGGCATATGTAAGTAATTAATGGGTCAGGTGTTTATATCAAGACCGCAATCTTGATTATAGTAATTTTTATCACTGCCCGCGCAACCAATGTTCGTTTAATTATATAAATTTTCATTTCAATACCACTTCCCCATGTAATGTGGTGTCTGTTCAATAATGACAAATTGCAATGGTTAGTTGGATCTTTGAGTCTAATTGGATTCCATAATGATCTCCACCTGAA
The DNA here is from genome assembly GCA_029291075.1 of Eudiplozoon nipponicum. Taxonomy (NCBI): domain Eukaryota; kingdom Metazoa; phylum Platyhelminthes; class Monogenea; order Mazocraeidea; family Diplozoidae; genus Eudiplozoon; species Eudiplozoon nipponicum. Next base: position 22,394 of record JAQBSW010000706.1, read on the forward strand.
AGAATAAAGTCTAACCGAGTTACATTAGTTAGTATATAACTGAAAATTGTGTGTGTGTGCTGTTCGTCAGGGTGGCTGAGTAGTTAGAACACCAAATTCCGAAGCAGACGTGCCCTGTCCGCGGCAAACTCTGGCCAGTACGTGATGAGATTCCAATAAGAATTTCCTTTTCTACACTATACAATTCTTAGTTTATACTGACAAATTTATGTACTTAATGGGTCAGGTGTTTATATCAAGATCGCAACCTTGATTATATTAATATGAGCATTCAGCGATGCAATCTGCACACCCTGCGCTGTTACTAAGTAGACGAAACAGAATTGAGGAACAAGGCGAAACGAAAGACAACACTCGGTAAAATAACATTCGTATACGTAACAGCCAAGAATGCGAAAAGTTGTTTAACTATAATCCATCAATACAAGAATGACCGGATGTATATAAATCAAAGATTGTAAATTCACTACAACAGCAGTGTGGCAAAATCTCACAAAAGAAACTTAGATAACAAACTAGTAAACAGAATCACGAAGATCTGCTCTGAACACAAGATCGAGGAAGAACTAGTCTACCTGAGGATATATATATATATATATATATATATATATATATATATATATATATTAGTTCCATTAATCAAGAAAGTATATATGGCGAATTGTCCTAAGCCAACTGTGCAGTTGGCTTCTCGTGTAGTACGGAGAACCAATGAATACGCAATTGTGCAGTGAGTGTTGCGCAGCTAGTAACAAATTAGTTCACACTGAACCAGAATGATAAACCAGAATAAGCCTTAATGAAAGGTATATTCTAATTTACAACAAAATAACTTACGCTATGACCTAGGGTTAAACAGGCACAACTCCGGAGCAATTTGAATAAACAGGCATAACGACAACTAATCGAGACTGACAAGAAATAAACCATTTTATCCCATGTTGGATGGCAGCCACTTTCTCCAGTACTACGCCCCAGAACGATCGAAACTAATATGATTACAAATTCTTTTTATGAACATGAACTTAACATTGTTTTACCAAATAACTGTATTTAAATCTTATTTTTGCTATAGAAAAAGATGAAACTCGACTGGGGGAAAATGTTGCAGCAATTGAAAATTCAAAAATGCATCCAACTGGATAAATTTTTTCATGCACATCGTTGGAAAATACTCGCCGTCACTCTTGTCCTTTTCCTTTTCTGTTTTGGACTCAAAGTTGTCGCCGTTGATGTCAGCTTTTCGTCATTATTCTGTCGAGGTAAGTTGTGGATTATTGATACGAATGACATGCCACTGTAAATAACTTTCAGGGATATTAATCTACACCATTTGTTAACGTTTCTTTTACAAGTAATTAACTGTTATTTTGAATTAGTTTTCAATACTAGATTCTACATTTGCACAACCATTTCGGTAAAACTTGAGAATAGTATTAGAATCTTTATTTCTCCTATTCATAATGCGAATGCCAAGCTAATTGTGGAATTCGTCCATCATTCACATATATTTTAGAATAGCTCTTTTAAATTCAGTACCGGGTATGGTTTTAAATCGAAATAATTCTCAATATGTACATCTTTTAAGTACAAAACCTTTTTATGAATTGTATTTTTCCTCTAGCTTTCTAGAGGTACGCGTCAGGTCCACTGTATTATATCCATTTATATATATATTGATAATGTAGTATTTGACAATTTTCTTGAGAACAATAGGCAAAGAATAACAATTCTAACCAACGAATAGTTTCATAAACTATATTCATAAAAATTACCGAAATAATAAAGTAGATCCGACTAACCTATAAAGTATGGTAAAAGTAATAATTTCCAGTCTATAATCAGTGTTTTTTTCTGTTGAGATTCTCATGTGGTGTTGTTTGACATTAAAAAAACACCTGATAACAATGTAGAGAAACAAATTAGTAATTCTTGATAAGCACAACTCAGCCTTCGCATTAAAGGATTGTTATGAATGTGACATGCATTACCGAGTATCTCGAAAGACAATTTAAATATTGATAATACAAGCATCGGTGAGCAAAACAAGGATGACGTGATTAGGTAGCCTCGAGTCGCGCACAAAATCTTCTCCATTTGAAGGACACATTTTTGTTAGTCTTCAAAATTCTCGCAATCTGAAAGTCGAAGAATTTACTTTTCTCTTTAAGTAAATTGATAAACGCAAAATTTGACAAATCCTTATTCGCCCGATTGGTTATCATTGCTTGATATGCATTCACTTTATAAGTCATCCTTTTGAATATAAGTCCTGTAGGCAATAGCTCTTATTTGGAACTGGGCTCTGTTATCAAGTTATGTGTAGTTTGATATTAACTTGGTAAAGTATACCTTTTGCATTATAACTAGCTAACTTTAATTAAGGAATAGCAATTTTACGTTGTGTTGGATTTCACACCATTATGGTGATGTAGGTATTGATTTAACTGATACGGCAACAAAAATTACATTTCGTTTATTTTATTGTTCTTTCTTCGTTATCAATTGTGTGAGTGTGGAACAAGCTTTGGTGACGGATCAAGAAATTCGAATCCCAAACGTACGCAAATCGTGCAATGGCTCCAGTAAAGTGAATTACAATAAAAATTACACTTACTCGTTGAGCAAATGTTGACATGTAAACAGCAGCTACAGCTCATTGAGATGGAGTACATTCCGTCAAATTATCCAAGAAACGCCTCGTTAAACTAATTTAGACGTTTATTAATTAGACTTGGACCACCTAGTATAAGGCTTTTGATGAAGAATGGTTTTTTCTTCGATGGATGGATATTTGTTTCATCACAAAAATAATGGAGTTGGCATTCTTTAAAGGTGCTATGTAGGACAATTAAACAATCATTGATTTTATCAGTAAAATGTTGTTTGTTGCGGAGAGCTAATACATATGCAAGTATGTATTAGTTGTTGCAAACCTAGTAACAAATTAGTTCACTTGTGACCAGAAGAATAAACCAAAGACAGAATTAACAGAAAGTATACTTTTATGCACATTCGTTTCGTACTTACTGGCAGCTCATCAGTAGGAGCTGGTATTACGCCCTTTAACTACTATATATTTGGGTGAGGAATGTGGGACCATTCTTAACCAAAATATATAGTGGTTAAAGGGCGTAATACCGGCTCCTACTGATGAGTCGCCAGTAAGCACGAAACGAATGTGCATGAGATTATACTTTCCGTTCATGCTGCCTTTGGTTTATCCTTCTGGTCACAACTGAACTAATTTGTTACTAGGTTCGCAAAACCTAATACATACTTGCATATATATTAGTTCTTCGCAACAAACAGTATTTAACTGTAATATATTGAACTGAATAATGTCATGCTTACCGCGAAATGTGATAACTGATATCGGTCAAGGCCAGAGTGTATGGATTTACTGGAGTAACAGGTGTTCAGAAATTGTTGTAATTCTCAATTTCGGTGAACTATAGCATAAATTGATATCCATCAGGTTGGTATCATATACCGACTCGGAAACCATAGTGTTAGTACCATGTACCTTTTCGGTACAATAATGTTGGTATCGGTTACTAACACAATAGCCATAGTGTTAGTATCCTTTACAGACTCGGTATATATATTATATAGTGTGAGTTAGCGTTGAAGTCGCATTGTCGTTGACTTTAGATGATGTTAGCTTCACTATTGCAGGTTTACACATTCGTCTAGGAGATTGTACCGTCCTATTATTCCACATTCTTCTACCAAATATATAGTGGTTAAAGGGCGTAATACCGGCTCCTACTGATGAGTCGCCAGTAAGCACGAAACGAATGTGCATGAGATTATACTTTCCGTTCATGCTGCCTTTGGTTTATCCTTCTGGTCACAACTGAACTAATTTGTTACTAGGTTCACAACACCTAATACATATTTGAATATCACTATTTATTCTACTTAACCATGTCTCTAGTAATCTCAATGCAGTGTCAAATTCACAACACCAACAGTATATTGAATCCCAGCATTATAAGCGAAAGCTGCTGGCGTTTGTAGATCGGCATCAAGAACGTAAATTCTAGTCTTTCTTTAGATAAATGCCCAATATGCAACATTAGATACTGTAGCAGTCTGAATTAGAACTAAATTTCCTAGTATATTGCAAATTTAATCATAAATCAGTCTTTCACAAAGTGGTCTCTAGTAGAATTCTGGACATATTAAAGAAATATCGGAGATTTACACCGAATCACCTCAGAAGCATCTAAGGCTTATTTACTTATATAAGTATTCAATTCAGTACTACGTCCCAAGGTAACGTGATGTTTGTTCAATAATGAAAATTTGGTGGTGGTCAGTTGGAATTTCCAGGTCTAGATGTATGCCATATAGACTCCACTTAAGGGAAAGGTTAGCCAAGTATCATTAGTTAGTATATAGCTGCTGCAGAATGGCTCAGTGGTTAGAGTGCCAGATTCCGAAGCAGTCTTACCCACGTTCGAGTCCTGCCTGCAGCAAATTCTGAACATTAAGTGGTGATTTCCCAATAAGGATCACCTTAGAACCATTTAAGGCTATAGTGAGTCCACCATAAGTGTGATGGTTAAAACAACATCGATAATGAGAAAGCAGCATCGCAAGTCGTCTAATTCCTTACTTTCACTGTAGCTATTGCATGTGCATACGAATAATAATGCCAACCATCAGACGATTTGACTGATTTTTTAAAGATAGGGATAAACGCATTAAGCATTAACGACAAGGTCCATGATGACTACGCTAGGTTTCAATACCATAAGACTTTTTGAATAAAAAGTGAAAAGTTATTAGTTTTAATTCGACCAAATTGATTTAAATCTTGCTCATCACAATCTGAATTATAGCGCATTGCTGCTTTTTTAGCATATGTGAAGCAATTAAATAGGCAAACAAGTATTGATTGTGCGTGTGGTGATACCAATTTTGTAAATAAAGTTTGTAACTTTGAGACAAACACAAATTGTATTGTATAAAGCAAGTCGCACAGCATATAAATTTACTATAAGTCACGCATAAAGATGTGCTACAATCTTCTGTGATCTAAATCAGAACTGAATAACATGTAGCAAACCGCAAGTGCAACTTATGCGAGACTCTTAGTGGTGAGAAACACTGATCTGATTTTCCAAAGAATATACATGCATTGCAATTCGATCCGCGTCATTCAGTTTTCCATCTTGCTCCGTTTATCATTATAGAGGGATAAAACGTGTCAATACGCGTGGCTGAAGATTGTTTTTCTATATTGTGTGTATAGTTGAATAGAATGTGATTTGTGTCTATCTAAATGTAGCAAATTTGATTTAGAAAATTCAACATGCAGTTTTGTTTGCACAGATGAGGATCTGTTCTGAATAAAGAATCATGCAATTGATGACTTTCAGGCTAGCTCTTCGTAATTAATAAATCCTTTGATCATATTTGGAAAATCTTCATTTGACTTTGTCAGCCATTTGTTCTCCGAGTTAATGCCGTAAGTGCCATACAAACATATTTTTCTTACTTGATCTGAAGACTCAACAAATTTTATGGAGTACAAAATGATTAACTTTACGTAGCGTTGTCTGTTACCTAGTTCATGATTTTCCATGAGCCCTCTCGTCGGAGTCATTTTCTTAACTATATTTTGCTTTTTTGTAAAAATTGGAGCATAAATTATATGGCCATAGTAACAATGGTCCACCTTTTGATTACATTTGACCCCATTGCACAAGTTGGAATTCAGCGCTCACATTTTTTTAGCATATGTTCACGCCTTCATCGAATGTAAAACAGACTAATTATTAATTCTTGATACTTTGTTTGTGTGCGCAGGTTGATGGGTTTATATAAGTATTAAAAGTGCGATAAATTATTTCACTTAACATTCATCTTTTTTGTTTTCATTGTTTGCTCTTCGCGTTGTTCGCGAATTCAATCGTGTCTTTGTGCTCATTTCTGTGTTGGCTTTATATTTTAAAATAGATTTGTGTCCAAGTCTCGTTAAATAGACATAAGCGAATCAAAGTTATGACGTGGTTCACTTAATAAGGTGTCAGCCCCCGCTGACATTTAAATCAGCATAACCAGCAAAAGTTTTCGAAACACACCGCACCAAAAGACCATTCATGCATAACCAGATACCATTCTCGCACACAATTTGTTACATTGGAGATTGTGACCAGATTGCTGAAGGCTCAAGACTCTTTCACTCGGCTACTCGAGGAACAAAAAAATAGATGAGAGCCTACTATCATACAATGGCGAGAATTATGTTCCAGAAATAAAGATGTAGGGGCACCATTCGTTTTCTTGTGTTTTCCTGCATTTTACCCCTCGATCTAGTGCATGTTAGCACAACAAACAATGACAACAATTGACAAAATCGAATGGAGCATCAAGATTTGTTTTAAACAGTTACACAACTAATTTCCTGTAAAGCAGGTAGGAGTGATGATCACTCATATAGTTAAATGGCTAAGATATTTTGGCCGTTAGGAAGTAAATTGTTACGGCTAAATGCCTACTTTAACTGGCACTCGTTATTAAAGTATCTTATATTTAGATTTTGGATTTATGTCTCACAGCCTGTCGAGTAAGGCTATTTTGCCGTGAAATGGGATCAAGTGGCTTTAGCATTTTTGGCTAGTGCTGACGATTTTACCCACTCGCTACGAATCCATTCATCAGTAAATTAATTCCCTTATTCAATCGAGTGAGTTTTAATCTGTTCGGCCCATATTTAAAAAAAATAACTGATTGATGTTCTCGCGCTGTATCATCTATAATTGACAACATTAATAATTCTTTACCCATTATTTGGTTTATTGATTACCGAAATTGAGATAAGTCGATTACTGCCTAAATTAATTGAAGAGTTATTAAAATATAAATGTAGCTGGCAATGTTGACAATAGCCGAAAATTTCATTTCAAAAAGTCATATTCCAGACTAGATGGATTTATGTTGGATTTTGGAAATGGGAAATAATAGCAATTCGTCATGGTTCTTAATTTTGACTACGGCAACCTGTCGCATAGGGTCTTTGCGGAAGTAGCAAGCAATCGGAATTTCTAAAAGAATGGCGTGCGTACAAATAACAAAACCAGCGAGTAGGGCATATGGTATGTTTTGATGTAACATTATGAATAATTTTGAGGTTAACTTACTAGTGCTTACATATGCCTACGAAGTGGAGATTTCATCATCCAATTGTCAGAAAAAACTTGACCACATAAAAATTGGCTTTTGAGCATAATTCCAGTTGTTAATAATGAATGGCAATTAAACACGAAGCACATGCGTAAATGAGACAATCTTTTATCTGTGCAGACTTTAATTTGCTCTTTGTTCTATATAAATAAATTTGTCAACGTGTAAACGCATAAATTCATGTGTGCTAGGTTCTTGTATCTAATGGTAAATAAATTTTATCTATTTATGACAATGTTTGGCAGAATCCGAACAACAAATTACATTTTCCAATGCCGCGTTTTGCGTACGCGGGTTGTAGCTTTGCACAAACAGTTTCACAAAGATCCGATTGATCACAATTTCCATAACCTTTTTTTCTTCGATCGAACTAAGATTTTATTCGTCCCCTTCTTCTGAAGACTTCAACATCGTTCATACTAATCAATGGAAATTTGATTCTATCAAATCTTTGTTTACTGGTGACATTTCGGTGCCTACTATCCAACACCATCCTCAGGCCACTATACACAGCACAATACTCACAATAGCAGATTTAAGCAAATGCGGTAACCTCGTTCCGAAACCATTCTATTTATATTTTATTTTATTGACGCACCAATGGTTTTAAACACAGAATTTATCTCAGTAACTAAACTCAATATATGCATATGTCTAGCGCACATGAATACCATCACTCAACAACTAAATCTACATGTATATATATATATATATATATATATATATATATATATATCTAAATGCAATTAACAAAGACAATCCTTACCTCAGTATAATTGCAGTTATCTCAAATTCCCGGTATACATAATCTAATCTCGTGTTCAGAATGTTTTAGGGGAGAGAGAAAGTATCGAACATTTTTTGTTATAACTGTACTGTTACAATGTCACGGTAATCAAAGTTAAAAATTAAAAACTGATAAAACAAAAAATCTTTAATGTCAAATACTATGTTGTATCTTAAGCCGGGCATATGTTCAACATCGTTAGTATGAACGATGTTGAAGCCTTCGGAAGAAAGGGACGAATACAAACCCAGCCCGATCGAAGACAAAAAGGACATGGAAATTGTGATCAATCGGATCTTTGTGAAACTGTTAGTGCAAAGCTACAACCCGCGTACGCAAAACGCGGCATTGGAAAATATGAAGCTGGCACTCCGCAATAAAATTTCAAAAATGTTTAAAAAAATTACATTTCTGCATGAACCATTATAGAGCTTGTAAGTATGTATTGATGTGTATTGCGAGGTTGTATCATGGGGGAGTTTGATCGTGTATACGCTCATGTTTACATTTTATAATTTTATTGCATGAATGTTTCTCGAACATTTTAAATATTAGTTTGTTAATCTCATTGGGTGATGTAATTTCGGTAATTTGCTTTATTCTCTCACAGGTTTTCTCTATTCACCATTTAATGAACCAGATTTTTCAATCACGTTTAACAATGCGATTTCAATATATTTTGCTTCAGTGTCAAAAAACTCGATAACGATTTGAATGTCTGGTGTAACCTAAGATATAACCACTATTAGAAAAATAGATGTAACAAAACTAGCCACAGCGTGACGATTATGTACTGTTAGGCGGGGTGTAATCCTAATGACTTTCCACTGAGTACTAACCTAGGCAATACATTCACTGACATACTGCCGTAGAAAACCTAGAAACCAATGCGTATGGACAGATGAAGTACCCATTCTCGTTCTGCTACATTAACTTGAAATAGAGTTACGACAGCAGGCTCAAATTTAGGCTGCATTGTGCATGTTATATCGCATCAACCACACGAAGGCCAAACTGTTGATTTAACCCATATTTATGTTAGTTTTCTTTAAAAAATTATATACTTTAAATTTGAATCTGGAAATGTATTCCATCCGTGTACATGAACTGATGCAAAATGTGCCATTTAATTAGTTTACAAATCTGTCTATTGCGCACCACATATTGATTAGGTTATCGTTCGACGAAGCATGTTTTCTGTCTGTGTTTATTCAAACATATTTGACCTATATATCGTCATTTGTGTGGGTGTGTGTGTTTCTGTGTGTTTGTAATTTATCAAGTAGTATAATTGCCTTCGTAAGCCAGGCACCTAAGTGACTGTTACGGATTAACACGTGATAAAATGTTTTAATCTATTGGCAAAAATACCAAATTCTTCCTTTACATAAATGCACATGGGCACAGATATGCATTGCCAAACTGGCATATAAACGTAGTAACTCTATGATAATTCTTCTTCATCCTGATGTTAAGATATATTTTATAGTCATAAAAAGAGATGAGATGTATACATTCATTTTTACAGATGTATTTGCTGTTTATTTAACTTGTTGACATGAAAGCATAACTCCTTATCAGTCTCTTTATTTTTCTTTATCTTCTCTGGATTTATATTGCGGTCGTGTGCATTTAGTCTATTAATATTTTTATGACTTAACTTACTGTGTCCTCTGTTCCGTAAAATGACAATTTATCCTATGGGAGAAACGAGGCTAACACATTACAATGTGTAAATACGTTATAGAGCTTTAGGCCTAATAAATTTAAATTGTCTCCTAGGTATATAAAAACTGTGTAAGATTGCCAGAGGAGTTTGGGTTTCAGGTCCGGGTTATATATATGTTTTTAAATCGAGGTGGGTAGGACAAATATTTAGTAAACAATATTCGTATTTAAAACGTAAAAGATGACTCGCAGCAATGACATTTACAAAAACCCGCACGTATTTTCACGTATATGGGTGTGTTTTCGTAAGTTTGCGCGCACACTGCTGACCCGGAAAAGTAGTCATGTCGTTAACCTTCCGGCATAACCGTGCTACAATAAATGTTCGTTTAAATATGGTCGTGAAACTTGAGACTTAAAACAGAGCCAATTCTTACCAAGCATATCATGCTGGGACGTTTTGCTGTTATTCACATTTGGACGATCGTCAATTGGCGGTGACAACCTTGGTAATCGCAGAATGGAATTTGCGATCTCGCAAAGCTAACTTTGTTTGCACATACTTTTGGCTTCTATTATTTGCCCGTGTAGGGGATCCCAGAAACATAATGACTGGAATTAAATTGATTTTCGTGGAAAGTTTCTACTTGAATTGTAGACAATGGGCAACTAGTTATTACACCTCAATAACACCATCTATTTAGAACGACATGATGTAGTAGATCATAAAATATAAGCGATTCCCACAAGTAATTTTATTTAAAGATATATATATATATATATATATATATATATATATATATATATATTATTACATTCTATGTGCAAAAGAAAAAGAAATTTTATCAGATACAAGAAACATTTCTTTCTCATTATCTCCTCAAGTATCTACTGATGAACATATCTTTATATATAAATTGGAAAGCAAAACAAGATAGAAATATGTAAATATGGAGAGAGAGTGAAAAATGGAAACCAATCAATTGCGTGCGTCACATCCAGTTCTGGATTGATTGGTTTCAATTTTTCACACCTATATTTACATTTTCTATCTTGTTTTGTTTCAATCTATATAAAGATATGTTCTTTAGTAAGCGAGAGATAATGAAAGAAATGTTTCCTGTATCTAATAAAATTCTTTTATTTTTTTGCACATGGAAAGGTACAATGAATTTTTATTATAACTTACATTTCATATGAATATATATATATATATATATATATATATATATATATATATATATATATATATATATATATATATATATTCATTGTACCCTTCCCATGTGCAAAAACAAAAAAGAAATTTTATCAGATAAAAGAAACATTTCTTTCTCATTATCTCCTCAAGTATCTACTAATGAACATATCTTTATATATAAATTGGAAAGCAAAACAAGATATAAATATGTAAACATGGAGAGAGTGTGAAAAAAGGAAACCAATCAATTGCGTGCGTCACATCCAGTTCTGGATTGATTTGGTTTCGTTTTTCCTTTTTTCTCTTTTGCGTTTATCTTCTTTTGTTTTGTCTGTAAAGATATGACCATTGGAAGCTTGGGAGATAATGAAAGAAATGTTTCCTGTATCTGAAAAAATTCTTTTTTTGCACGTAGGAAGAAGTACAATGAATTTTATTATAGCTTGCATTTCATATGAATATATATATATATATATATATATATATATATATATATATATATATAGTATGCACTCAACTTAATTGCACAACTTGACATACGTTATAATCTTATAAGGATTTCGCCTACAGACATATTATGCTATTCTCTAATCCGTATTTTGCATATTAATTTGTATAAAACACATTCATGTATAAAAATTGTTACCACCACCCGCGCAATCAATTCTTGTTTAATTATATGTATGTTTGGGTGTCTGTGCGTGTAATTATTTTTTACCTTGATATTTAAATGCTATATTATTTCCAGATTTTGAGTAGTGACAGTCTTATAATGGTATATCGGCATTGAATAGTTTGAATTTTGCGTTAAAAAATTATCCTGAAGAATGATAACAAAGACCAAATTTATTCAAATATTGCTGATTTTAACCATAAGGATGCCATTTATGCGCGAAGTTTATCACTCAGCAGAGAATATATGTAACTCTTCGCACAAAGAACGTGATTTCGAATTATTCCCGAAGCAATTCTGGCTACTTCTAAGTAGCTGTGAAAATAACTAGTACATAGATCAAATTAGATTATTAAATATGTATTTTGTTTATACAGAACAAATTATATACATATGAAACAATCATTGATTGCGCAGTTGGTGGTAAAAATTCTTCAAATCAAGTTTGCTAGCTTGAAGTAAATTAATCCCATTTTACTTAACCAGTCGTCGAGCAACATACCAAAACTACCGACAGTCACATGCACGTGTAGCAAAAAAATAACTACGAAGTTGAAGAAAGAATATTTAGTTTTAGTTTTGATTTTTTTAATCTTGTGCTGGACGCAAAATGACCTTCTTTGTTAACCTGTAGCAACTTTCTGATTTTCTCATTACAATTTTGATTTTTGCAATGAATTCCTATTACAACAGTATCAGGTTATTTTCCAATGCCGCGTTTTGCGTACGCGGGTTGTAGCTTTGCACTCGGCAATCAAATTTCAAAAAGATCAGGTTATATTTATTTGGGTGTAGTGTTGCTTTGATTAAATTTTGAGGACAACTGATAATTTAGTTCAAGAGAAAACTAACTTATCAGACTCCTATGCGCACACTAAAACTGGATCGTACTTAGCATCTATGAGGCTCTCATCAGCTAATAGGAATGGAGTCTCTGTAAAATTTCTCGCAAAATATTAAACGCTGTAATTGAATGAATCTCAGCTTTACCATTTTCCTAGTATATTTGAATACATGAATTCCCGAAACTAATGTATAATGATTCCGTAGACTTTAATTGATAGTAGAAAAATTTGCGTCCTTCTTGTGGCTCTGTGGTTTCAGTGATTGCCATAAGCTCGATTCCCACTTTCCTTCCCAACTAATTTTGGTGATTTTCAAAATAATTACAAAACAGTTACATCTTAGGTGTTACGCACCTAATAAAAAATTAGTTCTAATATGACCAGAAGGGTAAACCAAAGAAATCTTGAACGGGAAGTATAAACTTGTGCACATTCGTTTCGTGCTTACTGGCGATTCATCAGTAGGAGCCGGTAATACGCTCTTTACTTACTATATATTTAGGGGAGGAATGTGGGACAAGTGTTCGGTACAATCTCCTATACGAATGTGTAAACCTGCAGTATTAGAGCTAACTTTATTTAAAATCTTCGACAATGCGACTTCAAAGCCAATGACAGATATAACCAGCCTATAAAGGGCACCAACATTATTGTTGTTGTCAGTAATTGATACCAAAGGTGCGCAACATCTAATACATCATTGAATATATATTACTTCTCCGCATCAAACAGCATCTAACTGTTAAATAATGACCAAACATTTGGATAGCTGTTTTATTGCGTTTTGCAACAAGTCTCTTTAAATTTTAAACTTCAGGAGAATAACTGTAAATAGTAAATTTCCATATAGCCTTGATTCACATACATTTTGCTGGAGTAAGCAGTCATTATTTATGCTGTTCATAATAAATAAGTGAGCTGAATTTGCTGTCCTGCGCAATATTTAATTGATACTAACAATAGATTTTTGTTTACTCCAACATTGAAGCAATATTTTCCACAACGTTGTTCGAAAACCCATGGAATTTTTGTTCAAATTTTATGCTTCCTCATTAGAAATTATTAATGATTAGTGACGTTGGATAGAATAATTTTCGCTTTACACTGAACGCTGCATAAAGAGGCCACTAAATTAATCATTGCCTCTATGTGTGGAATTCCCAAAAATGTTTTTATTATTAGTTATAGCCGTGTTGTACTTTTTATGGAGCATTTTGACTAATATAATTTATGGCTGCAATAATTTAAGTTTTTGAAATCAGTGTTTTCAGATACTAATTGGAGCTGTGCTTGAACTTTGCGCTCTTTTCAAATGAAGGTTGTAATAAAATTGTGGAAACTAACGTAAACAGATAGATATTTTTCAAATTGGTTTAAACATTTTTGCGATTGCTTTGGCATTTGTGTGAATGTTTGTAAATTTACGTGTGTTTAAACTATTTAAATTTACCTTTATTGACCCAAATGACCCAATTCATGCCAGTCCGTTAGCTGATAAAATGAATATTTTTGCTATTTTGCTACTTTTATATCTTGAAAGGTTCCTGATTATATGAAAATTTAGCTGTTTTTTGGGGAAATAGCATAATTTGTCGAAATCATTGTACAAGGAGGATGCGTACGATGCTATTTGTTGGGTGTCTTCATAGGGAACGCACACGTTTCCGCCCCAACATAAGTTAACTATAACCTAATTTTATGTTCTTAACCGTGAAAAACTTTAAGCAAACTATAACTATTTATATTTATACATTCTAGTTCGCGGATAATTTACGTCTATGTATTGATATGAACAAATTTAGACTTTTAGCTAATGCGAACGCTTCTGCTCTCTTCAATTTTTCCCGCCCTGAACGGTAAAGATCGGCTATCAGTTTGCACTTAATTTTTGGGAAATTCCACAAACATATTATAGAATCAAAGAATTCTTCAATCGAGCGTCAGTGGGTCATAAACAAGAAACATCAAAATTGCGAATCAAATTTATTCGGAACATATGATACTCAAAGCCTCATATTCTGGCCTCTATTGACGTCAATTAGCATCTTTTCGTGACAATTATTAAATCACTCAATGAAACATAAATTAGTTATATGCCAATGATTTCAGTGATCTACCACAGTTTTTAAATGTATTAGTTAGTAAATATTTAATTACAAGTTACGTTGTATGGGTCCAGGAATTTACTGCCTTTATTTATACTGATTTTAGTATATGCTCATGGTTTAGGCGAACAAACTTTTACTTAGGTACACTGTGTCGGATACATAAATCACAGTAATAGATAATCTGTTTAAATTTTCAATCAACTTGTCAAGTTTTACATGGAAAATTCAATTTTGAACAAACAAATAGCAAATCTAGGCGAGTTTTGGAAATTTTATGAAGAAATTTACATGCTTTCCGCAACTATCATATTAGTCTTCAACCAGCAGGTACATACGCATTAACAAGGTGCTAATCAATTAAAAATCGTTCAGATAGGCATTTTGTGGGTAAGTTTATTCGATATTTCAACTCGTGTTGAAAGATTTTGTCCAATTGCTGCCTGTAGATGATTGCTACTACGCCGTGTACGCTGAGATTTACCTTCCATTGTTATGTTCCAAAACTTTCCAGCAATTCCCGCTTATATTTAGATATACGTGCTTTATGCATTGGGTATAAAAGTACAAACAGTTGAAGCCACAGAAATGACTTGATTTCAAAAAGCTTCAATTTGAACATGAAGCCCACTATTTATGTTCTGCTGCGAAATAATGCTTACCATAAATGCATTATACATGGGAGCTTGGGAAATTTTCATTTTGCATATATATATATGAAAATATCAGCCTGACGAACGGCACGCCCTAGCTTATTGTAACGTCGACGGTTGCATTGACCTTCATTTCATTATTACATTACGCCCATTCCATAAAAATGGCAACCTCGAGTTCGGTTTTACTTCGCAGTTAAGCCTTAATGTTAAATAAAGTGTTACGTAATTGAAATAAGCGTTCTAAACTTGGTGGGAACGTTTCGGCTGCTAAAGGAAGTTTGTGCTACTGGCATCTCAAATCAGATACATTGCCAGCAAGCGCTGGTCGGCATTGTTTGGCAAAATATCTTGGTAGTGAGAAAAACCGCATACACCACGTCAATTACTATTGAAAAGTTGATATCTGGAATTCATTTACAGTACACATATTTGCGTATTTCTGAAAATGTATAAACATATTCATCTGTGGATAATTAAAAAGAAAATAAGAAAGTAACGTTTCTAATATCTGAAAAAAAATTATTTTATCTAGGCATATGGAAATGACACTGTGAGCCTTATTAAAGCACACAATCCGAAGGACAGAATATATATATATATATATATATATATATATATATATATATATGCTGTCAATTTGCACCTAAATATTACCTAAGGCAGAAAATGAAATTCGTCAAGTAGACCAGTGTTTTCTTACGGAGTTTGCTACGATCGGGACTCGAACCGGGAAACATTTGCATCAGAGTCCTTCACTCATCCTCTGCACCAACTTTATCGCGCACTGCACGTAGTTGTCACTTAAATATACCAATATATGTGTTTATTTAACCGTTCCTTCAGATGGAGCCTATTTGGGAGCTACTACGACATAATGCTCGAAGTACCCACCCATAAGCTGTTTTTGTAGAACAAATAACAGGTCATTTAGTGAGTGGTACAGTGCACGAATGAAAGATTCTGAAGCACATATGACCCAATTGAACTCCGTTTGCGTTTTACCAATGAGGACGAAACCGGTCAACATTGATGAATTTTCGTTGCTAACATGTGAAATATTTGGTTTAAACTGAAAACAGACAATGTTATATGTATTTTGTTGCGCAGACATAATATATGTCATTTTTGTATTAGTTATTGAGTATCTAGTGACAAATTAGTTTAGATAGGTCCATAAAGACATACTAAATTCAACATCAACGAAGGACGTTGTCTCATGTATACGTGTGATACATGCTTACTGGCGACTAATCAATAGGAGCCGGTACTTCGCCCAATACCCGCAATATATTTGGTCAATTAATGTTGGACAACTGGACGGTACAATCTCCTATACGAGTTTGTGGAAATAATTTAATGTCAAATCGTCGAAAATGCGACTTTGAGGCCTACTCACTATATATAATATATACTGGGCCTTTAAAGGGTATCGGATCAATGGATTTCTAGTTAGGTTAAATTTCACCAAAATTGAGACTTCCTACTTATGATTACCAGTTACATTTGCCAATCCATAAAGTCGGACCTTGATCGATATCAGTTATCAAATTTAGCGTTAATCATCACATCATTCAATAAAATGCAGAATAGTTATATATAGTATGTTGCGGTGAACTAATATATATGCAAGTATGTATTAGGAATTTGGTATCTAGTAAAAAATTAGTTCAAATGTGGGACTGTTAGACGGTATAATCTCCTACACGAACATAATATATGACAACACAGTGGATTTCTTAATTGTGATACTGTACCGGTTACCAAAACAATGGACATTCTAATGGGCTCAATTTCACCAAAATTGAATATTATGGCTTATGAACACCTGTTACTCCAGCTGACTTTGGTATGTCATACTATCCCTGTTTGAACCAATTCGCTATAGGGTACGCAATACCTAAGTAAAATTTGCACATATATTAGCTCTCCGTAACAAGAAATGCGTAAATATTATTCCACATTATGTTTGATCACTCTTTGATTCACTCGAAAGCATAGTAGTACCACTTTATCCCGAAGTTCCGACTGGTCAACTCCGACCTGTCGATTTAATACAGAACATAAGTAAAATCAGGAAGAAATATATAATTGACGCACAATGATACGATTTTATTTTATACAATCCATATCTTTGCCGCAGCAATTCTGGTTAATACTGATGACTGTATTAAAAGGGCAAAACTGGTCTAGTAGATCGCATTTCTATATTATAATATACTTCGTTTTTACCGACAGTAAATGAATATTAGAATGAAGATTTATGACAGAATTTTGATTATATATATATATATATATATATATATATATATATATATATATATATATATATATATATATATATATATATATATATATGTTTGTATGTGTTTGACAGGAAACACATTCATTTATTACAGTTAAATACTGATTGTTGCGAAGAACTAATATATATGCAAGTATGTATTAGGTTTTGCGAACCTAGTAACAAATTAGTTCAGTTGTGACCAGAAGGATAAACCAAAGGCAGCATGAACGGAAAGTATAATCTCATGCACATTCGTTTCGTGCTTACTGGCGACTCATCAGTAGGAGCCGGTATTACGCCCTTTAACCACTATATATTTGGTAGAAGAATGTGGAATTCATTTATTGTTATGCATTATTTATAAACAATATCGCATGAAATTTTTATGTACAGTCTGGAAATGAAGTAATTTTCCGTACAATTCTAAACATAAATTTAAAACTAAACTGGTGGGTAAACTAATTTTTTGCAAATTGCCTCCGTTGTACTCTTTCTTTTCTGTTTGTTTGTTTACTTCAATGCATATTGCTTTAAATATAACTATTGGCATTTATCGGCGAAATATTTGTTACCAGCCAGATCATTTAGGGTGATGAAATAAATTGTAAATTTTCACAAAGATTGGAAACATAAGTCAAAGCTATCTCAATTTGCGCAGAACTGTGAAATCAATATGGTGGATTACACCACTAGACCAAAAAATACCTCTTCAAAAACGAACGATTCAAAGCCGATACATTTTATCTTGCATATGCGCATCAAATCGAAACTTATTTAATTTCTCTTTCTGTTTGCTATAAACGAAGCGGAGAAGTTCTCGGTTCAACCGAACCACATGCACGTGTACAGAAAGGGTTACAATTGAGTGGCATCTGTCGCGAAATTCTAGATGTCCAGTATTGACAAACAAAAATTAAATGAACTGGTGACAACTTCCTATTAATAGAGGCCCTTTATTTTATTTCCTTGTTCATACACAGCTACCAGTTCTCTTATCCTAAGTCGCAAACTTCACAATTTTCCGCTTAATTTTATTTTCGACCCGTTTCATATTGTACCGTTAACTTTTTTAAATTTTCCTGTGGCAATCCCATTTGTGTCAACGATAATTTATTCGGAAACTTAGTTTAACAATAGCATAATAATATATATGAATTCGTCTTCGTTTGCTTAACGAAAAGAATTTTCATATGCTTTAGAATCGAACAGGGTTTATTCTCTTTTTTGAACGTGTTTTGCGCAGTGCAAGCTTCATATGATAACTTATCGCGAGTTGCGCTCGTGAGCTGTTGCTTTGCACTATCAGTTGCACAAAGATCCGATTGATCCCCATTTCTAAGTATTTATCTGTTTTGTCTTCGATCCGACTGGGTGCGTATTCGTCCCTTCCTTCCGAAGGTTTCAACATCGTGCATACTAACCATTGGAAATGGTTGGATAGCACACCATTTTCAATGGTTAGTATGAACGATGTTGAAGCCTTCGGAAGAAAGGGACGAATACGCACCCAGCCTGTTCAAAGACAAAACAGATGCGTACTTGGAAATGGTGATCAATCGGATCTTTGTGAAAATGGTAGTGCAAAGCAACAACCCGCGAGTGCAACTCGCGGTAAGTCATCATGGCGGTGGTGTCACCAGGGCGTGGTGGATTTCCGACCGGCAATCGGATCTCCTATAAAATACCACATGAGCCCGACGACGGCACCATGACTCGGCGTGTGTTCCCCGCCACAAAAGGGGACAACAGCCACAGGATTACATGGACTTCTGGACAGTACCACGTACTTCCGAATGGCGAATGAGCTCTCAACAGCCACCGGCAACCATACAACTTACTGCTGCCTTGCAGACTGCGCTTGGATGTGCAAAGGCTAGAGGTGCGTCCTCGATCAAAAAGCCGAGTGGTGAGGGGACACCACTTGTACCAAATTCCCAAGAAACTCCATGAAATGGAGCCGGCTTATCCTCCAAAAGGAGTCAGCCGCAGTAAAGTAAAGTAAGTAAGTATGAGGATGTATTCTTAACGTATCTGCGATTCAATTGTGCAATGGTTTACTATAGAGCTTATTCCTATTAAACCAGGCCATGGATATCATGTTCCAGAGGCAGAACACATGTTATGATTTGGTTAGTCAAGTGGGGAACATAAGAGTCGAGCATGCCAGTAAACAGTTCCGTAGTTTCTCGTCTCCTGCTGAACAAGCTTGAAATATTTACATTCGATAACACATAATGGCGATTTATTGCTGTTTTGCTTCTCACTTTGTCTTGTTGTGTCTTTGGTATCTTTTTCAGTTACAACAGCGTAGACGAGTGTTACCGGCAGACTAACGGTAAAAGCCAGTCTCCTGTGATACACAATTTTTAACCAATTATAGAGCTTAAACATGAATGTGGCGAATGATTCACAAGAATTATGCTCTTGATTACGACGCGTTTTTTAGTCATCAGCGCATTAAAGGACAGGATAAGTAAGAAATCTTAAGATAAGATCAGCGGCTTAGTTTATTGAAGCAGTTATATCGAGTATTACAGACCGATCTAATAAGGAAATAAATGTGAATTCGTGACGGTAGAATTTCTATATGGTACATCGGGTAAGAAAGTAACATTGACGGTTAAATAAAGTCCGTAAACATTTCATGCAAACTAAGAGACTAATCTTCAAACATATTGAGCATTAAATTTCAGCTTCCAATATTTAGAGCATTTATAATCCAGGAACGTTATTCACGAGTATATAATCTTTGGTCTCAATTATGTGTTTTTTTTAAGAAACATAGCATTGGTGTAATCTTTGCCCGAGATGCTGGATTTAGTAGCTAAAAATGGTTTTTCTGTGAAAGTTTGTATTAAAAGCAAGATCCCACTGTTTAAATGGTAAGAGAAAGCTTTCCTGGAGAATTTCTAACAAGATTCCTTTCCGTACTACATCTATGTATATTTCTGATTACAAATATAGTGCAATAAATCATTTAATGCGAGCCTTGGCGCATTCTACCGCCCACGATCCAAAATGTCATTTTTTACGTTGTTTACAACATTTACTTCGGTTTTTAGTGGTAGGATGAAACGAAGTGATTATTTACGAAATATTTCATATGAACTACCTGTTCACTATCATCGTGAGTTCACAGGAGAATACACACAGACAGTGATATTTGAAAACCTTCAGAAGGAGAGCACTGAGTTCTTGATGAGCCCGGCTGTCTCAACACTCCACGCCATATGATGTTGTATTGATGTGCACGAACTCTAAGACATGTTAATTTGTGGCATATGGAGATTATGCTCCTGTCTTACTGGAGCAAAACATACACCAACTACGTATAACGGAATATTAGTTATTTTTCGGGTTCTCGTGTTTTACTTTAGTCAGAAGAATTTCTATCCTTTGATTCTGAGAACAACTGTGTACCGATTTGAATCCAGTGAAATATATTCTTAAATACTATTTGTCAAGCATATTCTGCAGAAGATGTTGGCAGTTTTGTGTGGAAATTTTTTAAAATAGGAACAGAATGATTCAATTATGAGATCCTCGATTGTGCGTGGGTTATGATAACAGTTCTTGAAATCAAATATTGTGAGAGCCGCGCCTCTTAATTTTCATACCTTATATATGCATTACAGTTTGATCCTCGTTATTCACTTTATCATCGTACCCTGATGATGACATTAGAAGGTCGATATAAGTCAATACATGCGATTGCCAATAGTTTGACTATTCTGTGTAATTTGATGAATAAAACTTGAATTACGTTTACCTAAATTTTGCTAACTTGAGTTAAGGAACTGGACAACTCGAGTATTCTTTTAATATGCAATAGAAATGATTAGTCGCACAGTAACCAAAGAAAGAATCTTATTTGCATTAGGCTTGCTACACATATCTCTCCCCCAGTTTTCTAAGCTATCTCACCTATTACAATATTTTCAGGCTAAGCTTATAAAAAATCAATCCTACTCTATAGAGTGGTCGGTTAGCTTAAATGTCTTATATTGATGCAATTCTCTGTGGCGAGAGCTTTTTTTGGTGATCGCGATACTCATACACGCTATTTATACTTATGGGAGTGACGCACAGCCGTCATTGAATGTCTACAAACTGCTTAGCCAGTGATCAAATTTAGCTTTTTCCCGGCTATTAGTCGAGGATGCGTAGCTTCGCAATCCTTCCTCTTAATAGAAGTTGTTTGCTTGAAGTTAAGATGGATGCCTTTACGTTTCGGCATTTCTTGAAATGCAACGAGAATGATTTGCACATACGCCGACCACATAGTTGCAGAAAAGTAGCTCAGCTCGACCATTCCTTGCTTGTTAACAGTGATTAATAAAAATATTTTATTGTGTAAAATTTCTAAATTATTTCAAAATAGGCAATTGTTTAAACAAGTTTATTTGACATCTAATGATGCGAAATTACTCTCACCTCATTTATATTTCAGCAAGAATGGGTATATTTTAGGAGGCTATGTATACGTGTTTCTTTCGAATGAGCCATACTACTATGCGCATAAAGCCTATTCAGGTGCTTTTACGTATTGGGCACTTAAGTAATTTGATACCATAGTTAAGCCCATTTATGTGTTTAAACATAATGATGTAAGTACACCTTCTGATTGCGCGTAAATATGTGCTATTTTTATCACCAATTTGAAGTTCTCTTTCAAAGTGAACTGCTAAATGTGATCCAGAAGACAAGATCGCGTAGCATAACATGCTTTTTTCCTTCTGCTATACTGGCGTTTTCATATTTCAGTCGATTCTTATTCTACTCTTTTTGTTTCAACCTTCTGTTCTTATACATTTTTCATAATATATGGTAGGTCTATAATCGTCAGGAAAATCACCTATTTCGAAACACTTTTACGGAATGGGACAAACAGCCATCTAAGCACTTTTTCTGTATTGCATATAATGAAACAACCAAAATTTCTTTTCATATAAAATTACATTTTTCAGAATATAAGAATACTAAATATAAAATAATAAAAACAGTATTTAAATAATTAATTATTATTATACCAATATTAAAAATAATAATAACAATATTTGAAGAAAAAACTTGTTAGACTGGAAATGAATCACGAAAACTAGCACTTAAATTATACAATCCAGAATGATTCGAAGAACGATAGAACTTTACCCTGCCGCGACAGGGTGTCTCATTGGTTGGATTAACAAATTCTGAAACAGATGTTCTCAGATTCGAGTCCCGTACGCGGCAAATTCTTGACAGTACTCGAAAAATTCCATATCAGGACGAAACCGGTCTAGTGGAGAATTGCCTTTTCGACATTATACAATGCCTAGTTTTTCATGACAAATTTATGTTTATAATGGGACTGCTATTTATATCGAACTCACCACCTTGAATTAAAAAACCCGAACAACCATTGGAATTGAAGCAGTTTGCACAAATGTCCGTGACGCTAAAACTAAAATGGCGATTAATACTACAATCTTCATACCTTGCGTTCTTATCAGACTATAATACTCTGACAGTAGAATACCATGCTGGAAAATAAGATAATATATTATTATCAAATTTTCGTTCGTGCAATAGCCCAAACAACTAAGTCTGACTAAATCACAACCCCTTCATAATCGAATAACCAGACCTCAAACACCATTTAGTGATACACTGATGCATGCATGGACAAGTAATTTAACATTTAATTAACCGTGAAGAATTCGTACGACTTCTCACTAAATACATTTGTATAGAAGAGACAAAGTGTGGATGAAATAGATCCATAAGTAAATTTGTTCAGCTATTATACAGATGTTTAAAACAAATACGAACATAATGTTTTAGTTAGCATGTATTGACTTGCGAATGATTGAGATCAATGATAAGACGACCTTTTTTATTAAGTTGGCAAATAAAATGCTTGTGGCCTCAGTCAGGTCCGGAATTCAGATTTTGTACACCGTATCCTGTGTCTATCGAGATCATTTCTTAAAGGGCGTATCGGTGAAAATTTACTTTAACACGCGTGCTTGCATTATAGTTGTTCATTTGCATGTATTGCAGATTAAGACGTCATTTTTGCAAATAGAAAATTGAACGTTTGTATAATGATAACTGTATCTCATCTCATGTGTGGTCTGCAGTCAAGTTACCGAGACAAAGCTATAATCGATTTTAACATGGATATAACACACTGCTGTTTGTAATGTGTATTATTTTATAAATTTTCAACGTTTTTCAAACAATAAGGTCAAAAGAAGTCAATGTTATTAATAAACGCAACTAGTTAAATGGGTACGCTAAACGTAATAAATTCATTTAAATGATGCAATCAACACAATTTTTAAGAAACGGTAGTTAAATTAAATTGGAAATAATTTTTCTTGGTACAGCGAATAGATTCGTAATGCGGAAAAATATTTAGTGTTATAGGAGGTTTCAATTTTAGAAGCATGTTGTTTATCAAACCTGTGAAACATCAATAACGTCTTCTATTCAATTAGTTCGACTGCTCGCGTAATAGGCCGTGTTAATTTACACGTAAACCTGTAAAATCTAGGAATGTGGCGTATGTGTGCCCTAAACATTTTATATTTGTGAATAATTCTCGCAATTGCTATGTGAAAATAACACAGTTCCCATAACTAATTCACGAGGGATCCAGCGGTAGATTACTTATTTAACCATATCACTTTGTGCAATTTACCGCCCACTGTATGGGTGTTTTTGATGTGCTTGTTGTGTTTTGTAGTGGGGCAAATAAACTTTTCTAATAATGCGGTATACGAAGTGACAGCAAGTCTATAATGAAGGTGTAGAAATTATGAGGTTTGTGTAAACGATGCTGAGTTGTGAAGTAAGCCTAAGAAGAATCGAAAAGATGCTTAGTTTTATAAAGATAGGGTTGTTAGTATTTTTGGTGTAAATCAGAACTTGGTACAAGTTTATAATAAAATAATGCTCGTCTTGTCTGGGAATTTGGATGTACATTTTCTGTCCAGTCTTGAAAGATACTTGTATGTAAAAAATAGCCGCCATAATCATTTATAGGATGATTGGATGAATGTAAAAAGTAGCTTATTGCGTCATACTAAGGAGACTACTGCATTTATCAAGTTTATACTTACATGTTTAGCTAAGGAAAAACTTTTTTCTTAGAACGTGTGTCACACCACTTTCGTTGAAATAACATTATATATATATATATATATATATATATATATATATATATATATATTCTTTGTGTGTGTGTGTAAATTCTTGGTATAGGTTAAAAATTCGCAAAAGATAAAATCATATTCATCTTACAGCTATGTGTATATCTGCATTATTTTACCAATCATTTCTAACAGAAGGAAAAACTCTAGGTAAAAATTTCCATAATTTTAAATTTGTGCAGAAATTGTACTTTCACGTGGATGTAATACCGTTTGTATGTGTTAAACTGTAAAGAATGCTATGTCACATATGATTATATTTGTATAAGTTAACGCAGTGAACTTTGATTAGCTCATACGAAATCGGTATAGTTTTATGTAATTGGTCCGCTGTTATGTATGCTTCACAGCATCCTCCAGCTGGGACGGTCTTCTCTATCATAAAATTCATAATATGCTTTTAATCAGGCTTGCGAACTTTTGATAAACACAGATCCCATTGTATTTAACTTGTCGCAAAATATATTCAAACCACTATCGGTCTCACGTACGGGTACATTGTCAGCCTTCATCATCAGAACCCACTTACTAACGTGAGTCAAATTGAAATTCCTATTGCTGTTTTTAAAATGCTATTGGCCTGATATTGAATGATGAATCATCGGTTGTGCTCGGTTATTTTCCCATGGTTAATTTTGTTCTCTGCTTGTTAGTCCCGAATAACTTAATATTACGTGAAATATCGATAACGAAAAGGAGTTTGGGTGTCTATATCTAGAATCCTGTGTTATTTGGTGGATGAACAATCATAAAACATTTTTGGCCTTTACAATGAGCATGTTACATTGCAATGTAAGAGCAGTATGGCTATAACCTGTTCACTATTATGACAAAGATGCGAAATGGTTTTGTTGACCACAAACTGGTTATTACCTTACAATATAATTCCGATTCGATTGATGCAAAACACCGAATTGTTTCTATTTTACCATCCAAATTTGATGTCATTTTTTCAAATGTGTGCATTTTGCATGTGTAAAAATTTTGAAAGTAAATGGGTCGAAGTGTCATTGGTTTGTAGTACACACACGAAAAAGTCAATTTGTCTTCCTTATGTTCTTATTATACATACATGTAATTTTTCGTGTATGTATGTGCATGCAAATACATGCATTGAATAGCTTATATACACGTATATATGCTTCAGATAGATTTAGTTAATTGCACCAAAATTTTGCGCATTTATTTTATTACGCTAAAGATAATTTTATTTAACGTCTTTATTCCAGATATTTCTTCGTTCTTCCTTCATTGACTACATAATACATATTGGCCATCATCTCCATGCGATTACATAACCATCCAATCATGTTGAATCAAAATACCATATAACTCACATTAATTTCTCTCACCATTGATGTCTTACTCGAATTTGGCCATTAAACCTGGAGAATTTCAGTACATCAAAATATGAATTAGATTACCTTGAAACTTTAAACATAGTACGACCTTCAAAATAATCTCAGTATTCGGTACAGATAGAAAATCCTCAGGTATTTAATTCGAAAAAACATTTATTTTATATTATCTTATCCAAAAACTGTTGCTCTGCAGTCTCCTGTGAATCATTCATCATGTCACAATTACACATTCATCATTATTGTGCAGTGCCGTTTGCTCACTGGATTACTGGATTTTAAATAACTCAGGACAGAATTTCTTTTCTAAAAGCTGGACCTTTATGTCGATCTGCGGATATGTATAAATTACGCTATATTGCTGGCGATCCAGCGCTGTTAGGGATTCTTATACCCAAAAAAACTTACGAGAGACCAACTTACTAAAGATAACGCCAAAACCACCTCCATCCAAATCCAATTCAAGGCTGCTTTTGCAAATAATAATGCGATTTGAAAAATATTAATATTGATAGGAAAGTATGTAGTATTTAATTATGTACTTAGGTATATACACATGAATTCATTTCTGCATGCGTATGTATGTATTTATATATGTATGTATGTATGCATTTATGTATGTATGTATGTATGTATGTATGTATGTATGTATGTATGTATGTATGTATGTATGTATGTATGTATGTATGTATGTATGTATGTATGTATGTATGTATGTATGTATGTATGTATGTATGTATGTATGTATGTATGTATGTATGTATGTATGTATGTATGTATGTATGTATGTATGTATGTATGTATGTATGTATGTATGTATGTATGTATGTATGTATGTATGTATGTATGTATGTATGTATGTATGTATGTATGTATGTATGTATGTATGTATGTATGTATGTATGTATGTATGTATGTATGTATGTATGTATGTATGTATGTATGTATGTATGTATGTATGTATGTATGTATGTATGTATGTATGTATGCATGTATGTATGTATGTATGTTTGTTTGTTTGTATGTATGTTTATAGGTATTTTTGTGTGTATGTGTGTATCCATGTTTTTATGTGTATATGTATGTGTGTATGTATTTGAGTTGTGATATGTATGCATGTATGTATGTTTGTATGTGTGTTTGCATGTATTTGTGTATGTATGCATTTATTTATTTATGTATGTATGTCTGAATTTATGCGTACCTGTGTATATTTAGGTACTCTGGTGTGTATATGCTAATGTATAATTATATCTTTGCTTGTATGCTCATTTTGTTTGTGTTCAATGGTAAGTATTTGAGTCTTTAAGTTGTTGAAATAATTTGTGCACGATATCATACTGAAAAGGATGGATTTTATGTATGAACATAGTTTACCAAAAATAATATTTTTTCTTTGATTCGTGCTTGTGGAAACCATTTTAAACAGCCGCACAACAATGTAAAACTACGGATATCCGCACTTGTTAAAACGGTCGATCTTTCATGTACGTCATCATTTTACGATGGAAAAATGATTTTAAATGTGTAATTTCACTGTCTATATAATATTTGGAGAATCAGCAGTGCGGCACCTAGCCAGAGTGCGACTGATTGCGAAATAAAATTGGCGTTTGTCTCACACTCGCAAACTTGATTTGTGTAAATAATTTTTTTTCTCCATCTGTGCATTCATTGATTGTATGGGTAATCTTTTCTATGTATAAAATTTAAATTGGATTTTGATTCTTAACGAGCAACCAAATATTTAAAATCTAAATATAGCATTTGTCGATAATGGTATTTCAATCTTCCAAGTGGAGATGATATCAATATGCATCAGCTTATTTAGTGTTTTATTTTTCCAATAAAAAAAATGTTTGGCTCATACTAAACGGTAAGCATTTATTCTAACTGTTAGCTAGTCGCATCAGAAGAGTAGTAGC
The DNA here is from genome assembly GCA_029291075.1 of Eudiplozoon nipponicum. Classification (NCBI taxonomy): domain Eukaryota; kingdom Metazoa; phylum Platyhelminthes; class Monogenea; order Mazocraeidea; family Diplozoidae; genus Eudiplozoon; species Eudiplozoon nipponicum. Next base: position 50,289 of record JAQBSW010000706.1, read on the forward strand.
ATTCCCATGACATAAACATGAGTACTTGATATTTAAATTTCGGGAGGAGCATACGTCTTGTAATGCGCACGTGAGTGCGTCTGTGTATACAGGTGCATCTTTTTAAATATCCTTAATGCAGTAATAGCACAAAACTAGTGCAGATGGAGCAAAAAAATTGCAACAGTTGATGGTTTACTGCACATGAACATTTGTATTAAAAAATCTTTTAGGTAATAAAACTGGGATTACGCAGAGAGTTAGGCTTTTTTAATTGTGGCTGATAAAAGTTCATGAATATAAGGAAACATAAATATTTTCATATATATATATATATATATATATATATATATATATATATATATATATATATATATATCTTTATAATATTATCCTGCAATATTACTTAAATTTTATCATTTCCTCAATTGTTTCAGTCTATTCTATAGTGGTAGGTCGGTAATGGCCAGTTGAAATCGATGTCAAATAGTCCATCCTTGAAGGGATGACTGACCAAACAACATAAATTAGTGTATAACTAAAATCTAAAACTTTGTGTAGCTTCAGTAAGTTGCAAATCTCTGAAGCAAGTGTGCGTGTTTCGAGTCACGTTCGAGGTAAATTCCGATCAGCACTTAAAGTCACAATGAGAACGAAATCTATCCACTGGATAATTTGCCTTTGGTGCCTGATGCAATGTTTATTTTATACTGACAACATAATATCGTATCCTGCCATTAGACTTCGATTGACTATAACTGGTATATATGGCATTGTGACTGTTGTATAAAAATAGGTCATGGGTGGAGAGTTAGATCTTTATGTTTTACGAAATTAATGTATGTTTGCACCTGAAGGAAATATAAGTTGGCAGATGATTTAAAACTGCATGCAGTCTGCGACATGGGTATCAAAAGAGATAGAACCACCGAATTCCAAGCAACTATGTCTCGATTTGTGTTCCAACCATGGCGATTTCTAGTCAGTACTTGAAAACTTCCCAATATAGGCGAAATCGGTTCAATGACTGATTCGCTTCGCCTACCCGATATAATGTTTATTCTATACTGAAAAGATATATATATATATATATATATATATATATATATATATATATATATAATTTTGTAATGCCAGCCTAAATGAAATTCATAGTACTCTCTTTCAATTTGCAAAAATTGTAAGATTTTTTCGAATAAAATTTACGTTTCTTTCTCATTAGTCTGAATTACCTACAATTGAATATATATTGAAAGGAATAACAAAACAGAAAATTTGTACGTGGATTAAATGTAAAACAAGAGAACAGCCAATCAAAAAAAGGATTCTTGCATTGATTGGTTATCCCTTACATATATTTTTCTAATTTGTAAATACTTCCGAAAAATGTAGGTGAGAATCAATCATTGTATCTGATAAAGTCTATTTTTGTTTTTGGCAATGGCAATAATTCTCTAGTTATATATATATATATATATATATATATATATATATATATATATATATATATATATATATATATATATAAATGAATTAATTAATTACTTCTTTAATCTTTCGTTATTGAGTGTCCATGATAACCTTTATTTATTTTAACCATCGATTTATCATTTCAATGATTTTTGGCATGTTTTCCTATAGCTTTTCTTTTATACTTCATTTTTTAAAAATTATTATATATTATGTACTTCTTACGGAAATCTTGTTTAATCTTCTTTTTTCCAGCATCTCTTTATTTCGATTTATTTTAATTTATTAGTGATATTCTTCATTCCATTATTCTATCCGTTCAAGGTATATCCATTGAAGCAATGTATTCTTGGTTCTTTTATGCATTTATGCACGTCGTGTATTTGTAATTTTAGACTTATGAGCTAAAACTTTGTAATTTTCCTTTTTCTGCTATATGTTTGCACTGATAATGAATTCGCTAACCACGAAATTAGTGATAAATACATTTTATTATTGGAAAAGATGATTGTTATGGAAATCTCGTTGCGAGTCTCATATAAGCAATGCAGTTGTATCCTCGCTAGGCGTTTTGTCGTCGGGCTCTAATGATGACCATCGTAAGTTCGAAATGCGCCTGTCCTTCTGATTGAATGCAGTTTAGGTGTGTTGTGCGATTGGTTAGAAACAATGGGATTGATATTTATCTTAAACCTGCAAACTTGATCTTGAAAAGCAAATATTTTGTCAGACTGCAAAAGGACATGAGGTGTGGTGCACGCTTTTATTGGTAAGTGTTGGATAAGCTCTAACAGCGTGTCTATTAAGACAATGACCGTTTTTCATTATAGCTTTCGCACCATATATATATATATATATATATATATATAAATTTAAATATTAGGTCTTACGTACCTAGTAAGTCAGTATGCCAAACTATATAATCTCCTGTACATATGAGTTTCGTGCTTAGTGACGACTCATCAGTAGGAGCCGATACTATGTCTAACATGAACTATAAAAATGGCTGTATAATATGGCATAACAAGGCGGTGTTATGATTAATGTCTTCTAGCATAAATTGCTTTGTTCTCTTCTGGTTCTCATTTCGTATTTCATTTTTGCTTTAATTTGCATATTATTTCTTTATTTTTCCTAGCCGCATCGCCATTTAAAAAAATTATTTTTTTGTTCCACCCATAGCTCATATTAATTCGTTTGCATCTTATCTAATAGATAATTAGCTTTTTTATAATTTCCCATTATTATTTTACGCTTTCGTAACTTACGGTTATTTGGTTTATTTGTTTTTTTGCATGTTACTTATGAACTGTGCATTTTTTAATTGGATTATTTGGCAAATGCTCATCTTCTATTTTGAGATTTGTATTCTGACTTATTCATGCCCGTACAATATACTTGCTCGTCTAACTTGACAGACGTGTCTATACCAATTGTTACTGTTATATTTAATTAAATAATATTGTTTACCGACTAAGCTGTTTTTAATTTCTGCCAACATTGCTTATGTCTCGTAGCCTTAGAAATTTCAATTCTGACGACTGGTGAGCCATAGCTAGTTTTACTATCAATGGTAGCATAACTCTTGACGATACATTTGAGATAGCCATCCTATTTCATGTGAATCTTTTAGTACAATTTCGTTCCGTATATAACACTTAGTAAAAATGGGTAGTGTCGCAATTTAAAAAAGCTTGCCAGATACAAATGGCAAGTGCCGGCTGATGAAATCGTGTTTGGACACGCACCTCAAATCCAGATGCTCTAAGCAGACTGCTCTCGTCAGCATCGGATGGTACGGAACGTTGAAACACGTAAATACTTATAACTAATGGTTTCTTTAATATGTTGCATGACTAGTTGATGTGGTATTGAGTTGAATTTTATTTAAATGAAAAATTGGGCTTAAAAAAATACCACAAGGAATTGACTACCGAGTGTTCTTTTACTATTCGCATATTATTTTCCAGTGAAACATCTGTAGGTTATGCTGACATACTGCTGTTTCAGAAAAGGATTTGAGTCGCTTCCCATTGAGAACATGCACCCCAAGGTTTTTTCTATATCCCGCATATAGTTATAAATCGTATTCAAATAAATATGCCATCAGTTTTGAAACAGTGATGTATTGATAATTAGGTAATTGATAATTAGTAATTAAATTAACAGTATTATTATCCATATTTGTGCAGAGATTTGGTTAGGCAGTTGCACCTTTTATTCTGAGTTCGATATTCTACTTTAATTATCCAATGCCAAAATACATTAATGTGGATAATTTGAAGGAAAGTGTCATTGTGGAGATATTAGTTTCAATGGCTGTGGAAATTTTACACAGTTAAAGATGAGAAAATATTAAAAAAACATCGCCCATATACCAAGGTAGATAAGAATTAATTTTTAATCACATTTGGCCGCGCTAACCCCTAATATTATATATATTTTTAGTTATTCAACCTCTTTAATTTTTAATTTTCTCACACATCCAGTTATCCAATCTACAGAGGAAACTCCTGTGGATGACCCGATTCTCAGAATACCTTGACCATCGTTTTCTTGTAAGAGATATTGGTCAATTTATCACATTACACCGTCCTGTTAAAAAATAAGAGATACATGGATGAAAAAATGTGTGGCAATTTAGTAAAAAAGAGTTCAAACCAAGAAACCATCTTAAATCTGTCTTATACATGTATGATTTTTGGGATCCCACCTTGTGGGAGACGTTGTTTTCTGTTTTTTTAATTTATGTTTATCATTTATGATTCAATATAATGTTTTTCTAGCTTATTTAAGTACAACTAAATTTATTTAGGACTCGGGAATAAGTTAAAAGCCCCCATTAGTAGGTGTAAAATAATTAATCGAGCATTACGCTTCGTTGCCACAAGGCATTTTGTAAATATGTTAAGGGCAAATATTTTGAGGGTGTTTTTGGAAATGGGCAGTCTGGAAATTTGAACAGCGTGCGCATATTGTTAGGCAACTCTCTGGAATTGAATTTTTGCTTACATATTGGTGTTCCTTGGCGCTTTCTTCAAAACAAGCGCTTTATTTTTGCTGTTCTTAGTAAAAGACTTGGGTCCTTGTAACTCAGCTCGTTGCTAAGTAAAAGATGTGAACTACAATTGGATATATGCTTATTCCTAAAAATCAAGCATGTAAAAATATTCCATGCTTATCAGATACATGTTACAATTACCTCCGAAGCAGACGTGCCCAGGTTCGAGTCCTGTCCGCGGCAAATTCTGGCCAGTACATGATGAGTTCCCAATAAGGGCGAAACCGATCTACTGGATGAATTGCCTTTTCCTAACTAAACAATTCTTAGTTTATACTGACATATGTAAGTTATTTATGGGTCAGGTGTTTATATCAAGACCGCAACCTTGATTATAATAATTACCTCGAACATTTGACAGGTGTTATTAAATAAAAGTTGCGATCATGATATAAACTCCAACTGCATTATACACATATATTTGGCAGTATAAGTTACGCATTGTATAATGTAGAAAAGACAATTCATTCAGTAGACCGGTTTCGTACTAATTGGGAACTCTTCACGTACTGTCCAGAATTTTCCGCGAACAAGACATGAATCCGAGCCCGTGTGCTTCGGAATTTGTCGCTGTAACTACTGAGCCACTCTGTCGCATGCTACACACAATTTTAAGTTATATACTAACTAAAGATACTCGATTAAACTCTCCTTTATGTGGTGCGTACATGGAATCCATTAAGATCTAAAGGTCCATCTCACTACTCTCAATCTGTCCTTATAGTAAACACATCACGCCAAATAGAGAAATGGTAATGAATTGAACATTTATATTATTAAACAAACTATAGTTGTGGGGGTGGTAACAACATTTATTAATTCTATATTGGGATATTGCTATAAACATCAGTACCATTATAAACTTAAATTTTTCAGTATAAGCTAAGCTTTGTTTAATGTTGAAAAGACTATTTATCCAGTAGATCGGTTTCGTCCTCATTGTGAACTCTTCACGTACTGTTCAGAATTTGCCGCGACCAGGTTTAAAACATTGGCATATCTGATTCGAAATCTGTATTTCCAATCACTAAGCGACCCTACGAAATGCTACATTATCTTCAGTTATACAATAACTAATGGTTCTTAGTTAGACTTTTCTTTAGATGGAGCCTATATGACACCTATTTTGACCTAAATATTCAACTAACCACCATCATTTTTTTTATTATAGAACAGGCACTACGCTACCTAGGGAAGTTGTATTAAATTGAACATTTATTTAATTAAACGAACTATGGTTACGTGGGCGATGATTGTAGGTATTAAACCAAGGTTGCGATCTTGATATTTAGACCAACCCCATTATACTTATACATTTCACAATATAGACTAAGCGTTGTTTAATGTTGAAAAGGCCGGTTCAGTCCTTATTTGGTACTCTTTTTATTGAATTTATCTCTTTTACTAACTGTATATACGTTCTTATAGAAGATCTTAGCGTCCAGTTTTCCCAATTTTCTTGACCAAATATATACAGGGTACTGGGAATAGTATCATCTCCTACCGATGAGTTGCCAGTAAGTATCAAATGTGTGTGTAAATTTGATTATACCTGTCGTACATGTTAAATTTGTTTATTCTTTCTAGTCCTCTTAATTTAACTTGTTTCTAGGTGCGCAACACCTAATATACAATTAATTTTCTTTGTGTTTCGATCTACGTTTACTATTCTCGTCCACTTATTCGGCATTTATCTGTCAATGCGAATAAAAACAAATACAAAAGAGAAGGCACTAAATGCCCGTGTGCTACTTTATTAAGCTTACATTTGCCTGTCAAATACAGAAATATTTACGCTCTTTTTTGTGCAACTTGCTTTGGCAATTTTAATTCTGAATTGTGATTTCAATCAAGTTACCACACCCGGTTTGAATGTCGTATTGTTTACTTTGTTATCTGTCACTTGCCTACGAATTTATGGGATGTGCTTGACGGAGTGTTATCCTTGAAAGTTAAACTACCCGGAATTTTTGTGATTCAATGGTAAATTTATATAGCAAGAATTTTTGTCGAAAAATTTCCACCGTCAATTTTTTTCTTGTTTGTGGTAGGTCTCCAGCCTAGTATCATAAATTGAGTTCTACTTGATAATTTGAAGAATAATTTCTGGAGAAATTATGTTTATGCAACACTGTTTTTGAGGACTTAGTCTTTATCGCCACATCTCATCCTCACTGAACTATCTATTTTTACATAGCCAACCTAGGGTAACCCTGTAGAATTAGGGAGACTGACTATCTTTATTTAATTTTTGCGCTTTGATGATGGCACCATAAGGTAAAAAAGCGTCAGTTTGATCGATGGACAGTAGTTTATTCTATAATATGTAAATATGTAATTATGATTTTTTTAAAAATTTTACCACCAAACGCGCAATCAATTAATGTTTAAACGAAAATTAGGAAAAAGAACAATGAAAAATCTTGTTCCAACGTCATTTTCAGACAATCAGCTGATGGAAGGCTTAAAAAAGAAGGGACAAGTGAGAACCCATCAATCCAGGCCAAAAATCAGATCACCTGAAAATGATCATAATTCAAGATTTTACTGACCTAAGAGTGTTATCAATTGTCCCGCACAAGACATAATGCGGTCAAATCGACAACAAGAAGGACAGCACTGCGTACTCTGATGATAATCAAGGAAGGTCGAAACGCGTCAGTGCGTTGCGGCTGGCGGTAGTTTTGTTATGTTGTTCGACGACTGGTGAAATACAATGGGATTGGTGTTTACTTCAAGCTCGCAAACTTGATTTAAAGAATTGTTACCACCACCCGTGCAAACAATTATTGTTAAATTGTATTGCCTATATATGTATATGTGGCGAAAGCTACAAACAGTTTATGTTCGTGACTGCATAGAAATTGTGCAGCCGACATTTCCAGTCAAGTTCAATGTATGCGAGACTGCTAGAGGTGAGAGCCGCATATCTAAATTTGATTTCCATATATATTCAATGCGGTTTGATCCTCGATAGTCAGTTTGCTGTCGTACTCTGATGATGACCAAGGAAGGTCGAAACGCGTCAGTGCGTTGCGGCTGGCGGTAGTTTTGTTATGTTATTAAACGAACATTGGTTGCGCGGGTGGTGATAACAATTATCATAATCAAGGTTGCGGTCTTGATATAAACACCTGACCCATTAATTACTTACATATGTCAGTATAAACTAAGAATTGTATAGTGTAGAAAAGGCAATTCATCCAGTAGACCGGTTTCGTCCTTATTGGGAACTCATGGGATTGGTGCTTACTTCAAGCTCGCAAACTTGATTTAAAGAATTGTTACCACCACCCGTGCAAACAATTATTGTTAAATTAAAATGTATGCCAGACTATTAGACGTGAGAGCCTCATATCTAATTTTGCTTTCCATATATACGCAATGTGGATCGATCCTCGCTAATCAGTTTGCCGTCGTACTCTGATGATGGTCATGGAAGTTCGAAACGCGTTAGTGCGTGCGCTTGGTGGTAGTTTTGCAATGTTGTTTTTATAAGTTGTTCGACGACTGGTTAAATGCAATGAGTTTGGTGTTTATTTCAAGATCTCAAAATTGATTTAAACAATTTTTTCACTACCTGCGCAATCTATGATTGGTTAGTTTTATTACCTATTTATATATATGTGTGTGTGTGCGTGTGTGTGGAGGAAGGTGCAAAAATTTAATGTACGGAACTGCAAAGAAATTGTTCAATCCACAATTTCAATCAAGTAAGATATAACCGAGCACATTAAATGTGAAGACCACTTATTTTATTTTTCTTTCCATGCATAAATTCATTTCGGTTTGATTCTGATTAGTCAATTTGTCGTCGTACTCTGCTGATGACCACAGAATTTCAAACAGTCCAGTGCCTGCGAATAACTACGCATGCCTGAATAAAAGCGCATAAAAATATTTTTTTCTCTTTCAAGGAGTTCAAACTCGCACTATATTCTTCACATTCATTTGTACTAACGTTTCGATTTTTGTTTGCTGGAGGCACCGTTAAGGGATTATGACAAACAACAACAAAATTACATGGTTATACTTATGCTTTACTGCTGAATAACTTACATAGATATAGCCATATATAAGTTATTAAGGATCACCTCATCGCTCAAAAGTAATGGGTCGATGTTTTCTTCGTCCCGTCTCTTGCCATTGGCCTGAGGGTCATTGTTTCTTGAGCACAAATACGATGATTTTGAATGTGTAAAAAATATCGCCGAAATTAAGGATAAAATCTATTCCCACCATTTTTTCCTTCAGCAAATGCTATAATACTCCGGCCTCGATCTTCATCAGTTGCCATGTTTTGTTCTTATCAAAGCATTATTTGATTGAAAATTTAAACTTTGCATATTCCTAAATCTACATACACTAACTGGTTACTAGGTGTGCATCACTAATATATCAATTGTTAAATTTTCTTTGTTGCGGAGACCTAATCTATATTTAATTTAGTAATTGATATTGCGTACCCAATATATAATAGACGTAGAACGTAATACCAACTTCAACTGATGAGTTGCCTGTAAGCAGGAATTTAATTTTGACACTAGATTATACCTTTCGTTCATGCTGACTTGTATATTTTTTGGTCCTATTTGGATCAATTTTTTTCTAGTGTGTAGTTCCTTATTTTTATTTTGTATATCAATCCATGTAATTTGTAATGAATCTAACGCCCAAAAATTCATGTAGTCGGAAGACATGCGATATTTGCTGATAAGGATTGAATTGACCACAATTAACGGAAATTCACTTTTAAATAAATCATTGTGCAACGGCAGCGTGAACAGCAACTAAGTTTATTCACTTTGCTATCCATTAATTTATCGACCCATACATTCTAATTGCATACCTATTTTTTTAAGTTCAAGCATGAAGACCACTCTATTTGGGGTTGTAACGGTGTTATTCTATTAGTCTGTCTGTTTGTATGCTAGTTTCTTGTTCTGACTGTATGTGGTAACAAGTTTAATTTCAATAAATTATATATTTGAATTTAGTTTTAATACTGAATTTGCCATAGTGGTGTTTCGTAGAGGTCTAGGTTGCTTAAATTATGTGTATTAACGAAGTTACCGTCTTCAAATAAATAAATCCTCCCCTTCATAAATCACTAACCTTTACAATATTTTTCTTGTAAACTAATATTTTTTTCATTATAATTTTTAGTTTCTTCTTTTGTTTGTTACCCATACTCTTCATTATATGGCAACAAAACATCAGCTATAAAAGGCTGTTGTATTGTCGTCTGTTATGATGAATAATGTTGGGTGTCTCAAATAAACCTGGCTAGGTCTTAGAAAGACCAATATATTGAGTTAAATCGTTGCTGATAAGTCTGTCCCAAATGAATTTTTCTTCAATTATTTCTTGTCACTTATTCAGTTGATTTTAAAACAGAAATTAACAAATTGGATTATGAGCCAACTACATTAATTAATTTATATTGAAATAGACAAATTGCATGCCTATATTTCCATTCCTTTTTTACTCATAGATTTATAATTCAACCATTTCATTTCATATTATCTATATATATATATATATATATATATATATATATATATTCCTAGTATTATTTACATGTTCAAAGACAAAAATAAATTTTGTTAGATAAAATAACGGTTTATTTCTCATTTTATTCCCAAGGATCTACAGATTAACGTATTTTTTTCGAATGTTTTGATCGCGTGCTTGTTTCATTTAGCGAGTTACGCATTAGTATAATAATATCTCCTAATTTCTTCTTTGTAAATGTAAACATTCAAAGATTGCGCAAGAGGTGACACCAATTGTCTAAATAAAGTTTGCGTGCTTAATATAAACACAAATCCCATTGTATCTAACCAACAACGTAGCAAGAGTACCATTAACTCACGTGCTGATACGTTTTGACTTCCCATGAAGATTACCAGAACATGATGGCAAACTGACTAACGAGGATCAAATCGTAATTTGTAAGCACGGAAAGCAAAATTGGATATGCAGCTCTCACATCTATTAATCTAATATATAATTTACTGGACGGAAGATGTCAGCTGCTTAATTGCTTTCTATTTAAATACATTAACTTTTTTCAGTTTTCGTCAAATGTGAATATATGTGGGTTATACAATTAAACAACTAATAATTTCGTAAGTGGTTATGACAATTATTTGAGTGGAGTTTTCTGGCTTGATACATGTGGGGAAAGCTGCAAAAAACAGTTAATTTCTTGACTTTACAGAAATTTGGCAGCCGGCATTTCCAATCAAGTACAACCTATGTGAGACTATTATGGATGAGATCCGCACATCCAATTTTTCTTTGCGTACATATGCATTTGGGTTTGATCTTTGCTCGTCAGTTTTCCATCGTTCTCTGGTGTTGATCCTGGTAGGTCAAAGAATGACAGTAGAATTTCTATTCTGTGCGTCTGGTTAGGAACAATATGATTTACGTTTATATAAAGCTCACAAATGTTTGGTTAGAACTTTAAAAAATGTTGATTTAGCTGTATGCCTCATTTAACTGCTATGTTCCGAAACGGCTGATTTTGCTAATGATGCAAGTTATTTTTAAATCAATTTCTTCGGTAAATGTTGGTGGATTCTGTTGATAATTGCTGCCTAATGTATACTTTGTAATATATTAATGAAATGAGGATTTCTTTACTGAAGCCTATTTTTTAGATATACGAAAACGCAATTGGTTAACATAATCTAACAATATATGCCGCAGAAAAAGATTTAAAAAGGCCTGGCACCGAATTGAAAATCATCTGTTTCACAGCCCATAGGTGAAATGGGGCACCCAGACAATTTTTCCGATTTGACAGTCTCCACAAAGCAAAGTATGAAATTTCATTATATTTTTACAAAGCCCTTTAATTAAAACAACAAGCACCTGGCCTAAACATTCCAATGATTTACCAACATGATATTTTACTCATCTGGCCAGGAATCACTCACACAGCCAACAAATTACTAGCATACAGGCAAGTCTGAACACCCATTAGACTAGCATCAGTAAGCAAAGGACAGGATTGGCAAAAATGTGAAGAAAATATAGCTGCGCAATCGGCATCACTACAATAATTAACAGTGCCAGACATTGCACAATAATACTAGCGATGTGCCCACATTCGAGCATTGTCCGCAACAAATTCTGGACAGTACGAGATGAGTTTCCAATAAGGATAAAACCATACTATACAATACTTAGTCTATACTGACAAAAGTATGTGCATAATGAGTCAGGTGTTTATATCAAGATTGAAACCTTAATTAAAGTAATATGAACTCGACAATCCGCCCATACTGCGCAGTTGACAACGTGAGAGAATGAAACTGAAGAACAAGGCGAAATGAAAGACAACGTACGGGAAGAAACATTCGTAAATTTAGCAGCCAACAAAGCGAACTCAGTCCATCAATAAACGTACAGTCAGATCTCAAGCATCACCTCGTACTACAATAAGAATGATCCCTACAAGTGTACAGACACACATACACATATATACACTTACGCAGATGAACCTACACATCGAACCGAAATAAACTATTAATTAGAAATAGAAGTAAAACTGACAATTAGAATAGTTAAACGAACATTGGTTGCGCGGGCGGTGATGACATTTACTATAATCAAGGTTGCGAACTTGATATAAACACCTGACCCATTAATTTGTCATCCATTTAATCAAATGAAGAACTTAAATGTATATAAGTGCAGATATTAATTTGTAGCTGAATTATCTTGACACAGTCAGACCATTATGCCTTTTGTTACTAAAAATGTTTTCTATTCCCAATAAAAATTATATATATATATATACCGAATGGGATCCCGTGAATGAAAGACTGACGTCAATAGTTAAATTGCTATAGAACTAAAGGTGCATACCATAAGGCAGTTGTTGGCATGAAGTGATTGAGACTCTATGAAACATAGGTTTCTTTGTTCCAATTCAGCCACAACAATATTATTAAATAAGCATGTGTGTCCAATAAGGGAAAACAGCTCTAGATGGTTAATTTCGTTTGTCATTATTTACAATGCTTATTTTATTCCGAAAGATAATTTATATATATATATATAATTTAGGCTGTTGTTTAGTGTTCTGTAGTTAGAAAATAAATAGAATTAAAATGTTGTATAGTATTTTTTTATGTACAAATTCTGTTTATAAATTAAACGTTGCATAATATTGCAAATGCAATAAGTCTATTGTTGGAACTCAGTAATGGTTAGAATCACAGAAGCCAGAAATGGAGCCTTCGGGCAACTGCTTCATTGTTATACTCCTTATTCAATACACTAGTTGAATCTTCAAGACGAAGGCAAAATGAACATGAACACATCTCAAGAAAAGACCGGTCTTTGGAAAATTGATAGAACACTGAAAAATGAATTAATAATGCTGTTACTGTTTCGTAAGTACTGATACGCGTGAATGAATAAATGCGCTACGATTCAATTACTGGCATCAGCAAATTTCGCTTCTACTAAAGAGTGTCCAATAGGGACGAAAAATTCTATTAGATGAATTGCGTTTAACATCTGATTTAAATTTTTATTTGTACTGGCCATATAAAGATGTGTGTCGTCAGTATAATCTAAACATCCCATAAGAGAGGAAATGTAAGTCATTGACTGGAATAGTTGCGCTCTATTTGGTAATCGTCAGTAGTAGCCAGAAATACAGTGACTTGGATTTGAATAGAGTGCATTTATATCAGAGGCATGCAATTTATCACCTATACCGCGCATTATATGCAATTTTCAAATACGTACCAACGTGTTTTTGAACTAATCTTTCCTACAGGTGTATCCTATTTGGTATCACTCTCGACATAAAATTCCAACCATTTGCCCCTATCAGTCTTACAAGACAGACATCGTTCCATTAATGGAAGCGCTATCGCATTAGAGTATGATTGCAGTAGTTTATCATACATTTACGTGTCCGGTATAAGCTGAACGTTGCCTAAAACGGCAAATGTAGATTTTTATCTAGCTGGTATTGCTCTTATTGGGTATTATGTTGGTGAATGTTCCTAAAAGTAAACCTTTTGTAAAACTTCAATTCAACACATATTATTCAAACATGTATGAGGGAATGATCAGATCAAGTTAAACGATGCATTATCGATTATCAATTATGAAGCTGTAAATCCATTTGGCTGCAGATTTATCTAATCCAGCTTGGAACAAGCTGGGTTGTTCGAATGTACCCTGCTTTAGGCATTGTGAACGCATATGCGCCGAATGTCAAAAGTTATGCTACCAGGTAAAAGTATTCCCTCGAATAGCTACCATATGTGGCTTCTTTCCTTGTTTGGCATTCAAACAGCTTTCTGATTTATACTTACTTAAACGCTTTCTTTTGCTATGTTTAGTTAATAACAATAACAACAACAACAAAGTGTATACATACTTTTTCTAAATTGAACATTTATCGCAAAATTTTGATAATATATTAATTTAAACATTAATTGAATGCGCCGGTGGTGATAAAATTTCGATAAATCAAATTTGCGAGCTTGAAGTACACACCAATATCATTTTATTTAACCAGTCTTCGAACAACATAGCGACTGGCAGTAGTTTTGCTATGTTGTTCGAAGACTGGTTAAATAAAATGGGATTGGTGTTTACGTCAAGCTCGCAAACTTGATTTATAGAATATATTAATTTTTCAGTGCAAAACAAGCATTGCCTGAAGTAACACAAGCAATTCATCCAGTAGACCGTTTGATTCCTTATTAAGAGCTCGTCAAATAAGGTCCAGGATTTTCCGCAGCTGGTGCTCGAGCTGGTGCATATTTGTTTTTATGTCTGGGCTTCTGCCCACTTCGCCACCCTTAGAGCATGCTGTGCACAATTTTCAGGTATAAACTAATTTATTTTTGGTGGTGTGCAATCTGTTCTATAATGGCAGACTGAGTATGGTGGGTTGGAATTTGATGCCGAAATAAATGTCACATATGCTCCACCAGAATGGGTGGGCTAAAACAAAAACATAAGTTCTTAGATAGCTAAAAATTGAGGGCTTTGGATAGAGTCGCATACTCCGAAGCAAATGGGCCTCGGTTCGAGTTCCATTCGCGTTAAGTTCTGGAGATAACTTGACGAGTTCACGATAAGAAAAAAACCGGTATAACGGATGATTTGCTACATTAGACAATGCTAAGTTTATACTGACAAAAAATATGTATATTCATTCTATTAGTAAATTGTTTCTTTCTGTGGCATTCTATGATTATCTAATAATCTGGGCGATCGATTTTTCACATATTCTATTACATAGAAGAACAAATTATCACTTAATCATCGGACTACCCATGAGGTTTTTAACTACAACGCCCTGTGTAATATTCTGTGTATTGGTGTGGGTTGACATGTACGCGTGTTGTTTGCCTGGAATATTTTCGTTCGTGTGCGCGTTTATTTATTCATACAATAGAGTTTTTGTCTAATTCTTCCTGGTTCTCGGTTAAGATTAATTTTAATGAAGCTCCTCTTGGTTAGGCGCCCGACCACCCGACTAAGCTGTCAGTTGTTGAGTCTCATCACTCATTTGTGCATGCACAAACGCGTTCATCTATCACCTAAATAACGAACAACGCTATCTCATCAACAGAAAGACTTGTACTATTACATTATCCTAATAATTATTAGTATTATTTTTGGCTCTATCAGTAGTATCAGCTGTAGTAGAATCAGTAGTAGTATTATTAATAGTAATAGTAGTGGCAGTATTAGAATTGCTAGTAGTAGTAGAAGAAGAATTATTAATAGTACTATTAGTAGTAGTAGCTTGATGCCTGCAATCTGCCCGTCCATTTTGTTGGAGGCAATTTTTTTCTTTCCCATCTTTCCTCAACGTCCGCCCGCCCGCTTGTCCACAATTGCATCTTTTCTTGCCAAGGTTACATTTGCTACGCTTCCTTTTCCGGTAATGTTTTCAAACTGACATTACTTCCTACCTATTGTCTATTTATGCGCATATATATATATATATATATATATATATATATATATATTGAATATATTAATATATGCATGTATCGCATACACACGCGTATAAAACATAGAGCTGTCCACCCAGAACTGCTTCAGTCAATTAAAGCAGAAGAAATCAAATATACCGGTCGACAGTAATCATTTAAACATCAAGATTGACTAGAAATAAACCAACCGAGACCATATGCATCTATTCATCAACCTACCGCAACGTTACCATTGCAATATTACGCTCTGCTATTGATTCCGTCTAACTGTTTTAATTATTTGTTCATTTATTTTCACTTTAGAGCTGTTCAATGCTCACAATTTTTAATATAGACCCTTTCCTCCATATTCTGTATGATTGTATTTATTTTAGTTTTGAAATATCAATTTACTTTTTTCTACATCTATTTCTCTAATGTTTGGTATGCCTGTCTTTCAGGATGGTATTCTTATTTTTACAAATATTCAACAATCTCTCCAAATTCTTTAAATCAAGTTTGCGAGCTAGAAAGAAGTAAGCACCAATCCTATTGTATTCAACTAGTCGTCGAACAACATAACAAAAATACCGCCAGTCGCACGAACTTGTTGTTGTTCGACGACTTATTAAATTCAATGGGATTGGTGTTTACTTCAAGTTCGCAAACTTGATTTAAAGAGTTGTTACCACCACCCGCGTAATCAATTATTGTCTAATGTTTCCAAATAACTTGTTCATCATTTTCAACCTGTCGAACGTTTTATAGTCATTTGATTTTATGAAATTCGCCACCTCGACATAAATAATGATAACAGTGGGATATTTTTATTTTATCAACTGTTTCTCATTCTTTTCGTCAAATCTTGCTCGAAATCTTAGAAATTTGCTCTCTCTTTCCTGTTAATATAGTAAAACCTTTGTCTGTTATAACCCATTGACCTATATTAAAAGCGCTGAAGCGCTCTTTAACTTATACATACCACGTAGGACAATGAAAGTTGTTATACCAACATAGTCTCAATTCTTTAAATCAAGTTTGCGAGCTTTAAGTAAACACCAATCCCATTGTATTTAACCAGTCGTCGAACAACATAACAAAACTACCGCCAGCTGCAACACACTGACGCGTTTCGACCTTCCATGATCATCATCAGAGTACGACGGCAAACTGACTATCGAGGATCAATTCCCTACTAGGGAAGCAATCTAGTGTTTATTCGAAGCCTACAAATTTATTATGATGTGGCAGTAATGTATCAGTATAAAATGCTGATGTATTTCTCTGAAGTGTTATTAAAATTATAATTATTATTATTAGTAGTAGTAGTTGTTGTTTTCGTAGTAGTAACAGTGGTAGTTATATTTCCCCATTATTACCACTGGTCAAATAAAACATAAAATCTGGCCATTGTGTCTCAAGCCGTACTGTTTTAATAAGTTCTAGACGCCTCCTTCAGTCCTTTTAGCACGTAATATAATTAGCTAAATAATCAATAGCTTGTATAATGGGAACTTCATCCAGTAGGCGGGTTTCGACCTTATTTGGAACTTTCCAAGTAATATTCAGAATTTTTCCAAGGTCAGGGCTCGAACGTAAACACATCAGCTTCGGAGTCTGTAACTACTTCCATTGCGCCGCTCTGCCACATGCTACATAATTTCAATATATAATTAAACGAACATTGGTTGCGCGGATGGTGATAAAAATTACTATAATCAAGGTTGCGATATTGATATTAATACCTTACGCATTAATTACTTACATATGTAAATATAAGCTATGAATTGTTTAGTGTAGAAAAGGCAATTCATCGAGTTGACCCATTTCTTCCTTATTGGAAACTCATTACGTACTAGCCAGAATTTGCCGCGGACAAGGCTTGAACCTGGGCACGTTTGCTTCGTAATCTGGTGCTCTAACCACTGAACCACCCTGCTGTACACTACACACAATTTTAAGTCATATACTAACGAAGCAACTTGGTTAGTCTTTCTTCTTTTAGGTGGAGCTCATTTGACATCCATTTTAACCCTAAGATCGAAAGTGTTGTGTTTGTTCAGGAATGACAGATTGGGGATGGTTAGTTGGAACTTTGGATCTAAATGGATGCAATATGAGCTCTACTTAAAAGAAAAAAGACCAACCAAGTTACATTTAGCTAGTATATAATTAAAAATTATGTGACGTGTGCGTCATGGTGGCTTAGTAGTTAAAGCACCAGATTCCGAAGCAGATGTACCCAGGTTCGAGACCTGTCCGCGGCAAATTCTTGCCAGTACGAAATGAGTTGCCAATAAGGACGATACTGGTCTACTGGATGAATTGTCTTTTCTGCACTATACATTTCATAGTTTATACTGACGTAGGTAAGTAATTAATGGGTCAGGTGCTTATATCAAGATCGCAAAATTGATTATAGTAAGTAATTTTCAGCATCCGATTAACTTAAAGCACATGTATCAAAACGATTACACCTTTTGTTTACGTTAATTTTCACATATTATTTTAGTTCTTGAATGACAAATAAACGTGGCGAACGATGCAAAATAAGCTATGCTCATGACTGCACAGGAATTGTACTTGTCGTCGTTTACTTGAAATCAGACTACCAGGGATGTGAAACACATTTTAATTTTTTTGTTTAATATAGTCATTTGGGGTTTATCCTCGTTTGTCAATTTGCCGTCGTACCCTGATTATGTCCATGGAAGATCGAAAACATCAGTACGTGCAACTAGCGAGGCTTTTTCTATGATTTGCGATTAACAAAACTTTAAGGTTGATGTTTATCTCAAGTCTGTATATTTGATTTATGCTAACTTTGTACTAGTTACGACGTGCCTAGTGCATTTGCGCCAGTTTAATGATCCTTTCTTTACAAGTCACTTCAAAGTAAAACTAATGAGGGATCTTTATCGTGTTTTTAGCAACAGCATCTCTTTCGCACACTCGAAAATTGATTCTTGTACATTCAAAATAAAGCATCACTGCTGTTTTCCATGCATAGTGATCAGACCACCCAAGTTATATCATCCTCGGTTTATCCGTTCTATTTTGCATATTTGAAAATGTAATTTATTATTACTATCCTAGTCGAAGGGATAAACAACTTAAAATCCAGATGCATTAGTTAAAATATATGGGATGCACTTTGAAGTCGAATATGTGTATGCGAAGAAATAGTTTTTCTATATTGAACTAGATTAAACCATGAAGCCGCAGGCCCAGATCAAACATAGTAAAAGCATTTGCTTGTCTGCGTGTGTGTGTGTGTGCTTCTGTTTGCGTATGTGTAATAGAAATTTTTTTTGGAAAAATAAAATTCGGATCAGTTGGCCAACTTCTATGATGTAGGCAGTTAGGCGAAGTTGACATGTGGTATTTCAGTTTGAAAAGGTCAAAAAATGTAAATTGAAATTGCCACAATTAACTAAATTTATAGTATTAATACTTGTTTCGGTTGTAATTATTATAATTATATTAGTATTTATTACAACTATAATATTATTAATTCTATAAATTTGGTGTAGCTTTGCCATTTTTTGCTATAGGAAATATTTGTGAATTTTCATGCCGTTTACCATCGTAGTTTTAAATAATATTATCGATTTGATTAGACAGTTATTGCAATTACCATGTGTCTGAGGTTGGTCATATCGGGCTTCAAGTTATTAATAATTTAAGTTCAACAGATTTATGAAAGGATCTTCACACATAAATTTCATTTTGTGTTTGATCTAATATAGGCATTTGTATCTCATCTAATTTCATTAGTCTAGTAGCCGTGTCCATCCTACTATTACCCATTAAAATATTAATTTTGTTCACTTAATTTCAAGTCATATGAGTATTCCCGTGTGGCAGTACTAAGGAAAGAAAATGACTATGTCCATTTTCATCTGCAGAAGTAAAAGTATGCAGAACGAAAGCTGGAGCAGTGGTTCATAAAATATAGAGAAATAGTCCAAAAATCACAATGTCTGTTACGTGTCTGTTACGCAACAAACAGTATTTATCTGTTATATATTGAATTGAATGATGTCATGTTTACCGCGAAATGTGATAACTGATATCGATCAAGGCCAGGGTGTATGGATTTACTGGAGTAACAGGTGATCAGAAATTGTTGTAATTTTCAATTTCGGTGAACTATAGCATAAATTTATATCAATCATATTGGTACCATGTTCCGACTCGGAAGCCAATGTGTTAGTACCATGTACCTTTTTCGGTACAAAAATGTTAGTATCGGTTACTTACACAATAGCCATAGTGTTAGTATCCTTTACAGACTCGGTATATATATTATATGGTGTGAGTTAGCGTTGAAGTCGCATTGTCGTTGACTTTAGATTATGTTAGCTTCACTATTACAGGTTTACACATTCGTCTAGGAGATTGTACCGTCCTATTATTCCACATTCTTCTACCAAATATATAGTGGTTAAAGGGCGTAATACCGGCTCCTACTGATGAGTCGCCAGTAAGCACGAAACGAATGTGCATGAGATTATACTTTCCGTTCATGCTGCCTTTGGTTTATCCTTCTGGTCACAACTGAACTAATTTGTTACTAGGTTCGCAACACTTAATACATACTTGCATATATATTAGTTCTCCGCAACAAACAGTATTTATCTTTTACGTGTTCTACTTGACATTTTTCTTCCCAAACGCCGGACTTATTGAGTCAAAATCGTAATCATAAAAATCCAAGTTTCTTTGAATAAAGATTGTCAATATCAAATACTGCTTCTAGTACAGATAACCCAATTATATATTTTGTTATGTGATTAAAACCTCATCAATATTAACTTATTTCATGTCGCGATTTCCTCTTGTTGTGGATTTGACCGCATTTATCTTGTGCGGGACAATAGATAGCACTCTTAGGTCGGTAAAATCTTGAATTTTGATCATTTTCAGGTGCTCTGCTTATTGGCTTCGATTGATGGGTTCTCACTTGTCCCTTCTTTTTTGAGCCTTCTATCAGCTGATTGACTGAAAATGACGTTGGATCAAGATTTTCCATTGTTCTTTGTCCGATATTTTGAGATCTTATTTCCAGTCTCATTTTCAGGGTTGACACAATACGCACAGGAGTAAAACACAACTTGTGGCAAATGTGGTATCCTCATTCAAGACAGATATATTTATACCTATTTTAATTCTAAAAGTATTTTTAACTGTCTTCCAAATATCCGTTCTTCATACCTAGTCTTTAATACTAAAATGTATACAAAAACTTATCCCTGTCCCCCTCTGCGCACACAACTACGTATAAGCATGTGTATTTTACTAAAGTGACATTTATTGAATAACTATAAGCACACTTAATGGATTGACATACACGCCTATCACTGATATCTATATTTTAATTGCTGTTCCGGACGCATAGAAAGATTTCCTCTTGTCTCTGTTGCCAATCAAAATGTTGTCTCCTTATTTGAATAACTGATACTATCTTTCTTATATACATTGGCATTCTATTTATTATATTTACCTCAAAATGACTCGAGGACAATGGTTCTGTTTTTGGTGCGATACTTTGTTCTGATTAACAGTATATACCTCTGAAAACAAAAGTAATTCGAATTTAACAAGACCAGTGAGTAGATACGTCAAATCAAAAACTAGACTCATTTATGAGTTATTGGCATAAATTTTATGCAAAAATGAAAATTAGCATCTTTGCGAAGCAGTTTCCAAATTCTGCTATTTATTAAATTTCATAAATAAAAATTTAAACGTGCATGCATACATAAATACACAAACGGAGATCTGGATCACCTCGAAGTGTGCTCCAGAATTCCTACCGAAAAGCGTATTATCAAAGCTTACATTGGCCCTGCTTGCTGTTAGATTCTGGCAGATTTTTGCTCACTCAAATGCTCCTAGGATAGTGAGAGTACCGAAATGCGTAGTCGAAGACCAGTATCAGTAATATTAATTTCTGTTCACGATAACACCCCTTTTTGGCACTTTTGCGGATCCGGTCGTTCACGGTAGTCGCCACGTAATCTGTCAAGAAGGATGTGTAAGAAGCCTCACCAGACTACTCGAGTCAATACAATTCGCGTTCCCTTATAAGATGCAACGACAGTAGCACACCGAAGGACGGCCGAATATAACTGATTGACTAATAAATTTTTCCCATGATTAATGCCTTCTGTCGCTCAGCTGAAAAATTGAGAAAATACTCAGATTTACACAGATGCCCAAATAATGGCTCATGCAATTAATCTATTTTCACGTCTACGTAGCCTATTGAATGGCGGGCAGTATGAGTAAAATGGAGATACTGGACTTAGTATTTAGGAAAATGGGCAGACAATTCTATAGCGGTTTACACAAATTGCATTATTCCGGGACTCTTTTTGAACTTTTGCTTCTTTTCCGCTGCCTGGCTTTTTCGTACAATGTCCTTGTGTGATTCGGATTTGTTTATAGTCATGCTTTAGTATTTTCAGTAAATACTGGCATTTTCTCATTTAGGCTCAAACTGGAGAGTGTTTAATTTGCAGACAGTGGATATAATTCCAAGTGCCCGCAAAGTTCTTGGTTGTAATATTTGTGCCAGAGTCCACTGCAAGATATATTTATTTACTAAGTGATCCAGTGAAGACCTATAATTTTTATTCTCTCAATGTCGCTATGCTTTTTTGGTGTTTTACGGCCTAGTGTATACTTTACGTAGCTGCTTAGTTGGCCTCGTTTCTTTGGTGTTATCCAGATACGCCTTTCCATTTTGGATATATCCGTCTTCTCCAATCATCCTTCTTTCCTTGTTTTCAGGGTCTCTATTTTTAATTTATTTATCTATTCTTTTAGAAAGCGTCACTTTTAAATTTTTTCATGTATTGTTGTTATAATTTATTAATGATTGATTGTGCTATAGACACTTGTTAATGCTTGTTCATTTCTGGCGTCCTGGCTTATACCTGCGAGATGATAATTACGATGAATCCATAGTCTAGTTGACGAATTTTCCTGAAACATAACATTTAAAAACGTATGTGTCTCATGAACAACGATTGTATTCATTCAGTTGGCATTTATCGGCTAATTATCGTCTTTATGTTATCTAAATTACTGTAAACTTTCATTGGTTCCCATAGGCTTGTATACATTCTTATAAAAATGCGTTATGTTTAAGTCGATTTTTTCCTTCTGGATCCTGATCTTAAGTTGGCGAGTTGTTCTCTCGTTGCTCTCAATACTGTATCCATAATTTTCTGCTGAGTTAATTTGCATCCAGATAGTTTTTTTGAATAATATTTTGTGTATCAGGTGTCGCACAACTAGTAACAAATTAGTTCAAATTTAACCAGAAGAATAAATCAAAGTCAGTATAGATGGAACATATAAACCCGTGCAAATTCGTTTCGCGCTTACTGGTGACTCATAAGTAGAAGCCGGTATTACGCCCTTTAACTACTATATATTTGGCTTGGGAATGTGGGAAAATAGAACGTTACAATTTCCTATACAAATTTGTAAACCTGCATTAATAAAGTTAACTTCATATACGATTTGGAAGCCAACTCACTTTGTATAATATATACCCAGCATGCATAGGGTATCAACATAGGCCTTTGTGTCAGTTCGCAATACCAACATTGAGGTTGTCGAAAAGGTACATGTTGCAAAAACAATGGATTTCAATGTATGCTCAAGTTCACCGATGGTTGTTTAATTGCACGAACTTAATCTGAATTCATTTTACTCCACTCTGGCCTTTAGTTTTATCAGTTATCACATTTCGTTGTAAGCATGGCATCAATCAACTAAATATTTAACATTTAGATGCTGTTTGCGAAGTGCTTAAATATATTCAATTGTGTATTATGTGCTGCGCACCTAGTAACAAATGAGTTCAAATATGAACAGAAGGATAAACCAAAGGCAGCACGAACCGAATGTCTAAACTCATGTGTACACATTCATACGTAAATAATTCCACTTTTTATTTGTATATTGATCAGTTCAATTTTTGAGCTAGATGGCCACTGTTGATAAATTACAAATGTATTATTAATATTAATCTTATTATTTTTTTCATTTGTTATTATTTTCTCCAACTCCTAATTAATAATTGGCTTTTTCCGTACTGCCAATCGAAAGTATGCGATTTCTTTCTTTAAGAGTTATAACATCATTAATATCCTCTTGTTAATCATGAATATAACTTTTATAAACAACTTAAAGTTACATGCACTAAAGTTGACCATCAAAATAATTTTTTTAATCTTTATTTTTCTGTATTTCCCTGTAATTTGCCTACATAGAGAGTGTGCGCATTCAATCCGAACGAGGCTATGTCAGCAAAGTGTTGAATATTTTACAAACACCTATGCTACTGCTGCATTCTTGGTCACCGTTCTCGATTTTTTCGAAAAATACACGAGGATTTGATTATGATGATCCATATGGAAGGGAACTAGCCTCCCTAGCGTCTCAACGTGGACAAAATACTGCTCGGCTCTACGTAAATCCACGTGATGTCTCACGGGATACTGTTGATAACTTCGGTGCAGATAGTGCTGATCGTGAAAACAAGTATGACAATGGCCTATCAACTGATCCTTCAGAATTTGGGTTACATGAAGCACGTGATGGCATGACCTCGTCAGAAGATTTGTCAGATGGTGGTAATGAAGAAAATTTAGATGACAGATATTCGTGGCTTATGGATGGCTCCATGGAATCCATTATTCAAACACAACACACAGCTACTTCAGAGCAATTTGCAGTAAATTCAAGTTTGTTATTTGCTGATGGTCTTGATCCAGGGATTCTTACAGCCAGTTCACTTTTAGCACACTTGCGGCTACTTATTAAAATTCAACAAATGCAAATATCAGTGGGTAAAAGGAAATGGTCGTTTCATGATTTGTGCAGAAAAGCTGTCTTGCCGGAAGACTGGCTCTTGCAACTTCAGCTGGGATCGCGATTTTATAAAGAATTTTCTGCAAGTTTTGACTTTAGTATTCCTTTCATATTAAATGTGAACAGTGTCTTTAACTCATGCAATTTTTAAATAAAGTTAAATGCGTTACATAATAGTGGCAGATTGAATTGCTACGAGTAAGATACGAATTTTCTCAATTTGTTTTGACAGTCATCCGAATAGGAGCAGTCACCAAACAACTTGTTGGAATTTACGCGGCTTGTAGACTTCTCGCAGATTTTTATCTATGTTTGGAGCCATTAACGTTTCAAAACCGCTTTATTCTTTTAACATTGGGTAGTATCACATTGATGTGATGCTATTGTATATAAGAATTAATCCTTAAGTAAAGTTCAGTACATTTGGTTTGCCAACTTAACTTTAATATATTTTTGGTTTGAGCTTTCCACTTTGTGTTGGATATGTGTATTCCTGCGCCAAGCGAATCGTCAAATTACTCCTCAAACAGTGCTTTTTTAAATTTAGTCTGACGGTCATAATTGGCAATAAAGAAACATTAGTAGTCAGCTAACTATGGGATGTATTACAATGAGACTGGGTCAATTTATACCGTCCTGATCTAACCAAGAATACGGCTCAATTATTGAAAGCAACAATGGATGTCGTGGCCTCCCAAATAATTATTATTACCTCAATTATTGTCAATGCAGGCATTTTAAATTATCTACCTTCATATCGGTCTTCGTTAAAGTAAATTGTGATTACTGGTATTTATTTACTAAATATGTTAGCAGACAATTATTTATGAACATACTTTGGACACATTGACGGATTATTTTCCTAGACCTATGCGTATTCAAGCAATATAAGACAAGACATGATAGTCATTCTCAGTGCAACACTGGATTATTTGTGCAACATTTTCAGTTGACAGACGCTTTAATGTGAAAAACTTGGATTCTGAAAGCAAAAGCATCCTACACTAGAATACATTTGGTGCTAATTATCATATTTTTGTGGAAATATTGATATCATGCAATTCAATTCATAATATTTCCTTATTCTTGATAATGAAGATTGGATATAAATGAATTTGTCTATTAGGCATGACGTACATAATAACAAATTTGCTCATTTTGCTACTTTTTTATACCAAATTCAGCACAAGCATAGGCTTTAATTTCCTTATCGAATACGTTTCGGACTTATGGACTACTTGATTATTTTGTCGATATATATATTCCGAAATAACCTAGTGACTTTGTTTTCAAAGACTAAGATCTTTCATGCAGAAATTATTAATTTCCGATTGGATTAATTGGACGCCATAAGTTAAATACTTTGGCTTAAATTTAGTTATATAACCAGATGCATTGGATGAGTGGTACACGCGCAGTTAATTATATGTAGCTGATTGCTCTTCAGTCTTAAACAAACGCTCACATGCACACACATAGAGGCGTGGCGTACGCTTATCTAGTGAAGCGCCAGATATTCTTAGACCACTGCAATTTCATTTAGATCGGTGATCATGTGCAGTAACCGATTCCTACTCAATCCAAGTCAAACGAGAGCACATAAACAGCCATGGCGTACTCTTGTCTAGTGAATCGTCAGTAGGTGCTATTAGATAACTGTAATTTAATTTTTATGAGTGTGCACATACAGAAACATACGCGCATACTTACCTAGTGGAAAGACTGTTACGTTAAAGATAACTACCCATAAGTATGAATGAAACAGTTTAAGCTAAATTTACCACTTGAATTAATGATTGTCAAATTGTTTGTGGAATGTGTTCCCGCTGGAAAAAGGCTTCCGAAGGAGGAAGCCAAAATATTCTAAGTAAAATTAAAGACAATGTAGGCAAACATATTGTTTGATACAAAAGGGCCAAGTCATTTTTATATTTCCTGTCGCGTATGTTTTTCCGTTCAAAGTATTCTCAGCTTGTTCCAATTTTTATGAACCTTCGTTGGAAAATCAACGGAAGCATCATTTTGATCAATTTTTCTGTTTTGAAATTAAAACAACGGCATAATTTTGTAGTCGAAACCACAAAATAGCACAATCGCCATCAATAACAAGTGCTACAACGTTTCAAACTTCCTTCATCATCAGCGAACGATTGAAATCTCATTGTCTGTCATCGAACCGCAAGATATATGAGGGCTATAAGAAACGTTTATTCGTTAATTTGCTGATCGTAGTCTCATGGAATTTATGAATGATAAATTTATTTGCCTTAAAGAAAACAAACAATATCGCCCAACACGTTACAAAAAGTACATTTCATGATATATTTATCTAAAAACGCGAACTGACTTTCGCGAAATATCGCTTCGGTAGTCTAATAAAAGCATTAAGTATTTATATAATTAAACGAACATTGGTTGCGCGGGCGGTGATAACTTTTAGTATAATCAAGATTGCGAACTTGATATAAACACCCGACCCATTAAGTACTTACATTTTGCCAGTGCAAACTAAGAATTGTATAGCGTAGAAAATCAATTCATCTAGTAGACCGGTTTCGTCCTTATTGGGAATATCACGTACTGCCAGGTTGCCGCGTCAGGGCTCGAACGAAGGCGTCTGCTTCAGAATCTGGTGCTTTAACCCCTGAGTCATCCCGCCACACACTAAACGCGATTTTCAGTCATATATTAACCAATTTAACTCGGTTAGTTTTGTTTCTCTTTTAGGTGGAGCTCATATGGCATCCATTTAGACCCAAAGTTCCAACTCACCGACCCTAATCTGTCATTATTGAACAGACACCACACTAGATGGAGAAGTCGTATTTAAATGAACATTTATATATTTAAACGAACATTGGTTGTGCGGCAGGGTGGCTCAGTGGTTAAAACACCAGGTTCCGAAGCAGACGTGCCCAGGTTCGAGCCCTGACCGTGGCAAATTCTGAACAGTGCGTGATAAGTTCCCAATAAGGATGAAAGCGGTCTATTGGATGAATTAAGTATTAATTCTATGTTTTAAACAGACAGATTTAAAAGTAATATATTCGCATTTAAGTACTGAGGCGAAACAATTAAATCTATAGTTAGGAATGGGCTGTACTCATTGTGTGTCCAGATGGACATTCTAGATTTAGTTTTCCTCCTTCTGAACAATCTGCCACCGGAGCCTGACGAGTTCGTCTGCTTCGGAACATGCGACTCTAACCAATAAGCCACACTGCAGCGCGCTACTCACATTTTTTATTTATTTACTAACTCATGTTTTTTGTTAGTCCTACCTTCAGTTGGAACCTATACGGTATCAATTTAGACCCAAAATTCCAATTAGCAACTCCAAATCTGTCATTATAGAACAATGAACATGCTGTCTGGGGAATTCTTATTGAATTGAACATTTGTACAATTAAACGACGATTAATTGCGAAACATGGCCGCAGCAAATTATGGACAACCGGTCTATTGGATGAATTGTTTTTTATATAATATAGGATGTTTAATTGATGTTAACGAATGTATGCATTTTGGGATTACTGTCTATCTCAATCTCGCAACCTTCATTTAAAAGTTTTTATCATCGCTCGCGCAATCGATCGTCTTTTAATGTTTTGAAACAAATGTGGTAACCTCGTTCCGAAACAGTTCTATTTATATTTTAATTTTTGACTCACTAATAGTTTTAAACGATGAATCAGTCCCAGCAACTATAGTCTATGCATGCATATGTATGGAGAACATGAAAACACCCAATCGACATATATATAGGCGACCTAGCAAAATCGAAGGCAATAATCCAGAATCGATCGGAGATCAATTTATACAACGATGGTTATCGCACGAATCATGTTCGCCTTTTCCGAAAATATCGACAGATGATACACATTTGCTAAGTGACCACGAATCATGTTCGCCTTTTCCGAAAATATCGACAGATGATACACATTTGCTAAGTGACTGACACGGTTTCCTCATTCTATATGACACGAAGAAGACTAGTCAGTTTCGCACAAATTATGTCATGACCAACCTTAAATATGGCCAGTGGCATATCACTGGAAATTGCAGATTTGTGACGTTTACGAGATATTTTTGCTTACCGTATTTATATTTCTGGGGTTAGTTCGCTATTAGCGTTATAAACTGCATAATTTTGGTGATCGAAACAAGTGCAGGTGACCAAAAGTATTGTTCTAATTCGTGTTGTGCTCACCGGTCAAAACGACGCATTCTTTCGCTTATAAAACTAATGCTACCACTGTCATTCGAATAATTTGGAACGAACTTTGACTGCTATTATATGCAAACTATTCTTCCATCTAGTAGTTATATATTGTTTTTTGTGGAGAACCAAAAATATGCAATTGTGTATTAGGTGAAACCAATCTAGCAATAAATTAATTCAAATAGGACCAAAAGGTTAAACCAAAGTCAACATAAACGAAAAGTAGAGCCCGATGTACACACGTTTCTTTATTCTTTGGGAGTCATCAGATAGCGCCGTTAATACGCCCTATAGAAACTATATATTTGGGTGAGGAATGTGGGAAAATTGGACGGTACAATCACCCATACCAATGTGTAAACTGCAGAAGTAGAGCTAACTACACGTAAAGTATGCGACAATACTAATTCAAAGCCAATTCACTATATATAATATATATACCAAACCTGTAAAGGAGGCCAAAGCTATTACTGTTGTGTCAATACCTGACACCAACACTACGGTTGCCGAATCGATACATTGTACCAAAAAAATTAAATTCAATGTATGCTAAAGTTCATCAAAATTGAGAATTAAACAATTTCTTTGGTAGATAATTTTTCACTTTTCAGCTAATGACTGAAAAGACGCGCATGCGTAATACAAGCAGGCATTAAAGGAGCCTTTCAAACTTTAGATGTAAATGATAAGATTATAACCGTGATTTTGTTTGCACTTATGCATTAAGCGCTGTAATATCATTGAAAATAATAGTTTATATTCCGCTTGGAGAACATTTCGTGTTAATCAAAGTAATCACTATTTGTTTCGTCAAGTGATTTTGGTCAAAGTGACGATGCCGATTCTCACTAATGTGCATGCGTGATTGGAAATAGACCATTTGGTCGTGTTGATTTTGACATATACTTCTGATTCTATGTTAAGTAAATTAACAATAGATACGCCATGCTCAATTAGTTGGTAAGTTTAATTTTTTTTCTCCGCATCCGACAGTATTTTATGTAATGCAATGAACATTACTGACGCAAGCCCTGATAACATTAATTTAAATCATGATTGAATACAATTCATTCATATTCTATATATATATATATATATATATATATATATATATATATATATATATATATATATTTGTCAGTTTATGCTATACTGGTATAAGGGTGACAAAACAATTCATCTCACTAGACCGGTGTCGTCCTTATTGGGAACTGGTGCAGTAGATAGATTAACAGATACCGATGCAACGAGCCCAGGTGTTTGCTCTGTCCGCGCCAAAATTCTTGACAGTACTTGAAGAGTTTCTAATAATAGTGAAAATGGGGTAGAAAATGAATTACCTTTATTACATTATACAATGCTTAGTTTATCATGACAAATGTAAAGATAATAGGATTGGCGTATATATCAAGCACAAAATCTTCAATTAAATAATATTTGATGTATTATTATTAAAAATGATATCATAATTTTTACGTATATCAATAATTATAATTTTATGTGACTTGAATTTTTCTTAACTTTTCTCGTGTTTTGTTTACATTTTTCTCTTGTCAGGGAATGGTAATGGAACTGATGCCTTGCGTCATTATAACGCCCCTCGACTGCTTTTGGGATGCATCACGCCTTCTTAGTCGACCAGTGCTTGTACCATTCGAGACTGCCGTGTAAGTTTTAATAAGTAATAGTATTTCAATTAAGAAATTTTTCACTCAGCTTTTGATGTTAGAAGCATAAAGATTTAAGTCCATCTTTTTATCGATAATACTGGATTGATTAAACAGTCGTTGGTTTATTCTGGCCGACCACGGTTATTTTGCTATGAAACGTAGCAGTTGCCATTAAACACCGCTGTTCCAGAACCGATGTAGCGTACCAGCTGAACAAAACATGTTGTGTTTTGAAAAGTTTTAGTGACTGTATGAGATTTGTATTAAATGAATCTCGTTTTATTGCTGCTGGATGTAACTAGATTATTTCTGAGTTATTTGGGGTTCGTTATATTTTTTTATTTTATCTAAAACCAAATTTACGTAGATATTTGCGCATAAAGTTATTATGCAGACGATTTATACACCATTCTGAGCAAGACGAATAATTAAGATATCTGTGTTTGTTTCCAAAATACTTATTTATTTGTGAAATTTTCAAACGCAACAGCAAATATTATACTAAAATATATGTTCATTTTTTGCCTTGTGAAAGTTATTCATTTGTTCAAAGATTGTCCAATTTATTTATTAGTGGGTTCGTAGCGTTACGCTGTATATCTGGTGTAATTCTCTGCACAATATAAACAAAATATTTACAATAAGCCAAACATTCACATGGATGGTATAAAATTTTGCGACTAAATACCGCGCGGCAGTCGCCTCATATTCTAAAACACCAATACCAAAAAATGTAACATGAACGATAGACAACCATTCAAGTTTATATTTCTATTACATTGTGCCAAAAAAGAAAAAGGCGGCGAATTTCACAACAAAAAGGACAGCGCTAGGCATTACAACTATGCATTTAAAAATTTAAGTTTGTTTCCTCACGGTAGCAAACTTCCTTAGAGATCATTATTAGAAGATTGAAATTTTCAGCAAATTTTAATATGGCACACGAGGGCTGAAGTGAATTTAGAGACCGATAATTACATTGGTTACGCGGGCAGTGATGACAATTACTATAATCAAGGTTGAGATATTGATATATGCACCTGCCCCATTAATTACTTACATATGTCAGTATAAACTAAGAATTGTGTAGTGTAGGAAAGTCAATTCATCCTGTAGACCGGTTTCGTCCTTATTGAGAACTTATCACGTACTGGCTAAAATATTCCGCGGAAAGGGCTCGAACCTAGGAAAGTCTGCTTCAGAATCTGGTTCTCTAACCACTGAGCCACCCTACCCAGGTTTGAGCCCTGTCCGCTGCAAATTCAGGCCTGTTCGTGATGAGTTCCCATTTAGGACAAAACCGGTACTGGATGAATTGCCATTTCTATACGATACAAGTCTTATTTTACATAGACAAATGTATTTACTTAATGTATTAGGTGTTTGTATCAAGTTCGCAACATTGATTATGGTAATATTAATTAATCAAATACACAAAAATGATTAAAAATAATACTTATCGCCATCAGTGAAGAAAAGCTTTGCTTAGTTAAATCTTGTAAATTTTCACTAGCTCGGTTTTGATTGGACGTTTCAA
Source organism: Eudiplozoon nipponicum (assembly GCA_029291075.1). NCBI lineage: Eukaryota > Metazoa > Platyhelminthes > Monogenea > Mazocraeidea > Diplozoidae > Eudiplozoon > Eudiplozoon nipponicum. Next base: position 82,090 of record JAQBSW010000706.1, read on the forward strand.
TATTAACGGTGTAGCAGGAAAAGTTTTTTTTTCATTTATGCATTATGCTATAGCAATTTATCGAATAAATAATACAGATTGTCAAAATACGGTTAAATTAATCATAATATGACGAAGTCTAGTATTAACAATGGCAGGTAATAACATGTGTGCGGTGTACCACGCATATTGATTGTGCAGATGACTGGTGCATACCTTAGTTAAATAATAGTCTCTTAATTTTCGTTTTACTTGATTATTAGATATGATATGCGTCTCGGCCTTCCAGGGTCATCATCAAAGCCTAACAGCAAATCGACTAAGTAGGATCAAACCGCAATGTCTATGTAAGATATAGTGAAAATCGCAATAAATCTGTATTTCCGATGTCGCCTTGTTTTACAGTTTACATGGCCATATTGACGTTGTATAGAAATCCCGGTTCCCTAATTTCTGTTTTCTATCTAGGCAAATATACTCAAAGTAACTAGATCCTTCTCCTCAAAAATCACTCTTATTTATAATTTTATTTTATTATTTTTCAAATTATTATTAGTTTTTTCAAAATTTTACTATTTGATTTTTCAAAATTATTTGTTCTTGTTTATATGACGGTGAAGCCTCAGTTACTAACGGTTTCTGTATTACTGGCCGTGCATATTTTGATGATGATGACGATAATGATGTATAGACTGTGCAATATTCAGCTCGTATCCATGACAGTCTTTCTCTAAACATGACCAAGACATGTCGAAACGCGTCACCACGTGTGATTAATGGCAGTTTTAGGATGCTGTGCGACTCTAATTAATTATGTTTTGTTTAATTTTTTTACATTGAGATTAGAATAGACACAAACTTATTTTTGGTGTAAAGCATTTTTTATTTTTGTGACATATTCTGCTATACATGAGAATTGGCGCGCTATTACAATTTCTCATAGGTTTAGATTTCGGGCTCGAAAAATCTTAATCCTCACTAAGATTCGCTGGCCTGATATTTCTTTACAATCAGAAAATTAACTGAATTTCATGGTCATGAAGGAGTGAAGCATCAGCGTATGATATTGATATAATTCTGTTTATGGCGAGGATGAAAATGGTTACAAGCTGGGCCAATTAAAAATTTTTATATGGCTGTTTACGCCTTTTTGTGTAGGTTACGTGAACGCAGTCTTGTGAGCTGGACGAGTCTGGATCCAATTGGTCTGTTAGATCAGGTAGGCGATATTCTCCAAAAGCAAGGCTTCCGTGTTGATGACCTTGTCGACATGGTTCGCCAGACTGGTGTTAATCATGGATATCTAAATCGTACCTGTCTGGATCCGCAAGACCCCGACTGTCCTCTCTCATCTCCAAACTATCGCAATCAGGTAATTATTATAATTTTGTAAAAAAATTGAAGAATCATCTTGCGTGTTTGCAGTAGTCTCTGTGTAGGAAACATTTGAATTTTTAAATTATACTAGTAATAATGATTATTATTCATTTATATTTTATTATATTAATATGGTATTTTTAGAGTTATTTTCTGTTTTTATTTTATTTCGTATACAGTCACATCATTATGCAACTTGCATTGCAAATGTTTAATTGTTATAATTATCGTTTAGTGAATTACTCTTATAATAACTTGCTAAAGCAATTTTAATTGCAACTGAAGCACTAATAGAAATGAGCGGCTATGCTTTATATACAATCTCGATTTTTATGTTAAAACCAGTCGCCTTGTTTTTGAAATTATTTCAATCAACTTTTGTGATATTTTAGTCTTTTAAGTTGCTACGGCGATTATCATTTGAAGAATGTCATCTATGTTTATTAATATCTCTTTTCTGCCAGTGTTTTGGTCGGTATTTTCACCTGTCATCATCAGGGATGTCAGACTCGGTACCAGTCTCTAGTTCTAATCATCTATTCTTAAAACTGCTATATCTTCGATGCATGGAGCGCAGTTTCCAACGTCACATCGAAATTAAATCTTGAGCTAATATTATGAATGAAAGAGCCGTTGAAAAATCATTAGGCTCGATTTGGAATACCGCATTAGCTAATGGCAGAAGAAGACGATTGCATGAATTGGAAACTGAAGCTAGCTCCAGTAAAAGGATTAAGAACATCGGATTAAGATTGACTTATTAGTGAGCTTATTATTCAATTAGTGGCTAATCAATGATTGAGAATATAGTCTTCCCAACTTTCACCTCTAACTACTCGTTTGATGTTAAATCTCTGAGTGATTTGAACGCTTATTTTTTGTGTCTTGCAACCCCATCCTACCTATTGAGATCATTCTAGTAATACAGCATTTAATATTTTTAGAATTACTAATTAGTCTCACGCGTTCAACAGGTAAATTAATGTCTATTGACTGCAGTTTCATTTGGATGTATGTACGTGTGTATCCATTATATTTTAACGAAGATTTTTAGTTATGGATACACATACGCATGCACATGCGTGACGTGCACCTATTTAATGTTAGGACAGTAACTGTTATTAACAAGTCTATCCTGAGTAAAACTTGAGTGGTTTGAATTTAAATTTAACACGTGCATTGGTCATTCGGATTTCTAATTTTATCACTCATGGCATGTGTTAACAACGAGTGTTTATGAATTATTGGTCTCTCCCCACCAGAAAATATGAGGGCAATCTCAGTTACGTCATTTTACATGGAGTGCATAAAAAATATTCTAAGGCATGCATGAAGAAGGCTGCCGATCAAGTCAGCCGAAATATTTTGGTAAAGTAAGAAAACTACTGGAAAAAGAACAACTGCATTAGTCAAAACGCTGATCAGGTAATCCCTGAAGAGGATTGTCGCAAAGACGTAACGAGATTTTAGAAAACTATGGTTCCGTTAGAAAATTTTATGATTGTGGACGACAGAATTATGCATCATATGATATTGGCATAACAATCCATAAGTGAATATTACTCTGTAATGGAAACAAAATGAGATTGCCTTAAATATTCTGTGCATCTTTAGAAAAAAAGTAGCAAAAGAGCCGGTGGAAAGTAATCAAAACACCACTATCACATTTTAGCTACTCCTGAATCACGTTGCCACCACCACCACCACCAAAGTTTTTCTGACGATAAACTGAATATAACTATATCTGTCTTGATCAAACAATAAGAACCCAACGCAAAATGCCTCAATTTTTTTATAACACTAATTAGTAAAGGTCGTGGCTTCGCATTCTGATTAATTGTGAGAGTTGCATAATGACGATTGCCCAAGCCCTGTTTAGTTGATCATTCGATTTCATCGATGCTGAGCGGTTTATTAATGTGCTCCGTTGATGACACTGACTTGTTGTGCAGTACGCTTAAGTGAGTCTGGTTGCCATTCAGTAATTCAATGCGTGCGCTTATCGGCTAAACCTTTGAATTTCGTTATTTTTACTCTTCTCTTTTATTCCATTTAAGGAAGTATCCAGTTTAAATTGTAAAATGTGAATAATGAATAATCGCAAAATTTCTTTTAGGTGATAGAAACCAGAGACAACAAATATAAATGCATATATGCAATATTCGACAATAAACCTGGGCATGTATGCCTCGGAATCTGGTGATCTTACCACTGAGCCACCCTACCGCACACCACACGCACTTTTCGATTTTGAACTAACGAATATTTATTTGTTAGCCTCTACTTTAGGTGGAATCTAAATGGCATCCCATTAGATCCAAATCTGTCATTATAGAACAAACATCACAATACATGTGGAAGTGGTATTGAATTGGACATTTATATAATTAAATTAACTTTGCGCAGAAGGTGATAAAATTAGTTTAATTAACTTGTCGATCCTGATATAAACACCTGACCCATTAAGTACATACATTTGTCAGTATAAACCACGTATTGTATAGTGTAGAAAAGGTCAACTGAATGAATTGTCTTTTCTACACTATACGATGCTTGGTTTATACTGACAAATGTATGTACATAATGCGTTACGCGTATATATCAAGATCGCAAACTTGATTAAAGTAATTGTTATCACCTCCCACGCAACCAAAGTTAATTTAATTATATAAATGTCCAACTCAATACTACTTACACATGTAGTTAGGTGTCTATTCTATAATGACAGATTGGAGGTGGTTAGTTTGAACCTTTTTCCTAAAGTGAAATATTCCTTAGTATATATCTGAAAATTGCGTGTAGTGTGTCGCAGGGTGTCTCAGTGGTTAGAGCACCAGATTCCGAAGCAGACGTGCTCGGGATTTAACTCTGTACGCGGCAAATTCTGGGTAGCGCATAATAAGTTCCCAATAAGGACGAAACCGGTCTACTGGATGAATTGCTTGACTTTTACTGAAAAAATTGTGTATATCACTGATCAGGTGTTTATATCAAGATCACAACCTTAGTTTAATTAATTGTTATCACCAACCAAATAACAAAAGTTAATTTATTTATATAAATATTATCATCATTCAATTATCTTACATAGCATAAATAGTTAGATGATTTGCTTTGTTCCATCTAATGAATTATATGCAGTAAAACATCAATGCAGTTGATTTAACAAGATTGTTGGCGCTAAAAATGAGTCCAACATCATGAAATACATGATTGGTAAACTTCAAATGAAAAGTTCATTAGAAGTCTCTCTTTGGCCAATAATCCAACGTTCATGAATTTAGCTTACTTTTTCGTAGTGCCAAATCCTACTGACAGGTTCTCCATTAGGCAAAAACCACGTCTTCATGAGATTATACATTTCATTCATGCTGATTTATGCGTATAACCCTGGTCTCATTTAAACTATCTCGCTGCTGGGCTTGCCATGCCTAATAGATATACTTGGCGGGTCTCTTGCTCTGATCGCGATCGACATCAGTTACAAAATCTATGATTGGCATTGCATAATTAAATTGAGCATATAATTTCTTTATGTTCGTGTTTGCAAAGGACTAAAAAACATGAATTTATGTGTTTGTCAACTTGGGTTTCTAAATTTTATCTTGTTATCCATGCAGAATTATGGGAATTGTGCTATTAATGTTAGCATGTTATCAATCTGTCTACATTATTCTTATTCTATTCATAAATAAAGCATTGTACCGGAACAACTATTCTATTGTTTTCGAAGTCATTGAGCCCGCGTTTAAGCATGTATTTGCTGAATAAATATGGTTATTGTTTTAAAATGCCGTTAATGGGCGGACAGAAAAGACTATCAACTAAACAATCATTGATTGTGCAAATGTTGATAACAATTATTCTAAATCTAGGTTGCGAGCTTAAAATGGACATTAATCCCTTTATGCGACTTCAGTACCAACTCATAATATACAATATATACCGTCCATGTAAAGGGTAGCAACAATATGGATAACTGGATAGTCTAAATTTCACCAAAATTGAGAATTAAAATTACGTCTGAATATTTATTACTTTAGCAAATACTCGCACTCTGGCCTTAATCGATATCAGTTTTCACATTTCGCGGTAATCATGACTTTCATATATATTAGCTCTCCGCAACAAACAATATATAACTATTTTATATTTTATGTAATGATGTCATGATTATCGCGAAATATGAAAACTGATATCGATCAAAGTGAGAGTATATTAATTTTCTGGAATAACAGGTGTTTCGAATTTATTGTAATTCTCAATTTTGGTGAAGCTTAACATACCTTGAAATCCATTGTATTGGTAACATGTACCGATTTGACAACCATATATATATATATATATATATATATATATATATATATATATATATATATATATATATATTAGTGAGTGTGTTGATTTTGGGGCATCTGTATGTGTTTATATTTAATTTATATTTCCTTGTCCTTAAAATTTGGTTCATGCGATCTTTTAGGATTGTCTGTTTGCCGTTAACGTTTCATCTTTTTATTCCCTTTGCTTGTTTTATTTTTGTTTACGTAGTGATTCGTACCATGATAATAACCGTCTCTTTCTCTCCGGCCAAATTTCTCTAGTCATAAAATCTTCTTTTAGACACGCCGAAATTCACAAATGGTGATAATCACTGCACTTAATGTAAAAGAAGTAGCCATTAGTTCCCACTTCTGTAGAATTTCGGCTTTGTTATTATTAATATTTTCATCATTACTGATTATATTATTTTATGTTTTCTGATTATTAATCGTTTTCGTTGTATTTGTTGCATCTTTCGTCAACTAGAGCATTTCAAACGAGAGACAAATGAAGAAAGAGTGATATCTAATTCAATAGGATATAGCTTCAATACACTTTGTTGCCGATTCCCAGCAGCTGAATATCCTTTATTCCCACAAAGTCTGTCCAGTCTGTCCAAAAGTATCGTTACACACACAACACAAATATATATATATATATATATATATATATATATATATATATATATATGTTCCTTTTCGCGTGGTTTGAGGCAAAACTAGTGCTATTGTGTTAAAATAATTAACCCTAACTGGTGGTTGTACAATCCGTTCACACGGTAAATGCGGGAGAAAATTACACTGGGCGAGCCTAAGCCAGCTTACTGAGTAGACCAGTCGTCTAGACAGACAGACAGGCTATTGTTTAAAAGAATTATTTAACGCGGCAAGCTATTGTTTAAATTCTAATTTACTAATTTTGGATGGACAAAAAATCTACACTTCTTTTCTTTAGTAATCGCATTGGTTCGCACCTAAAATAAATCTCCATTTATGTTGCAGCTTGGAATAATGCTGTAGAATGTTAAATAGGTACATCTTTCTGTGTCTACCTGTTTGTGTTCGTTTTCATGCTTACGTTTGTGTGTGACTAAAATTGAATGAAATTAATACTTTCCTTTTCACTGAAATTGCTTATCCGAATAACTATAATTTATACTATTGGTCACAATACGTCAAGTTCTTCCAAAAATGTGTATTATTTAATTAATTGCTTCGTAATTTTGTTCTACTTACAATCTTCATAACATTACGAATGTTGATTACAGTATTTCGCGCGTAATGCTAATTTAGTCATTGTGTACTTTTTTATTTAATGTAAGCTCTCATTTTAGTAGAAAATTGTAGTATTTACATACACTCTTGTAATGTCAGACAAATCTTTCTATTAGACCATAATTTATTATGCATTTGTTGTTAAAATTTCTTTAAATCAAATTTGCGAACTTGAAGTAAACACCAATCCAATTGTATGTAACCAGTCAATCGAACAGCATAACAAAGCTACCGTCAGTCGTTCGTACTAAAATTAAATAATCAATGATTGCGCGGGTTGTGGTAACAATTTTTCAAATCAAGTTTGCGAGTTTGAAATAAACACTAAGCCCATTATACTTTACCAGTAGTAGAACAACTTAGCAAGACTCCCGTGAGTCATATGCACTCCTTCCATTTTTATTTAGAAATGGTTTATCCAAAGAGCGCTGCTAATTAAATATGTGTTTTTATTGGATATATGTAACGAATGCAGAAATAAAGTTCAACACCGCAATCCAGTTGATTATTTATTTCTAGTTGCGGATGGTTAATATATGCATTGATACATTAATTATTGCGAACTTAGAAACGAATTAGTACAAATGGGAACAAAAAAGTAAACCACACGCGTTTTGTGCTTAATGACGTTAGTATGAGTCGTTATTACAACCCAAACAAAAGATGTTTTGGCTTTAAAGATTCCTTGTTTAAAACTTTATACGAAGTTGAGTCTACAACTGATCAATACGCAGACGTATAAGATATCGCATACTCCCTTTGCACTTGGCCAACTATTTATTAAAATATTTGTGAGACTACTAGAGATGAGATCCGCATAGCTAATTTTTGCTTTTCACATTTATGTGCATTGCGGTTTGATCCTCGCTAGTCAGTTTTCCGTCGTACTTTGATGATGATCATGGAAGGTCGAAAGGTGTCAATACGTATGATCGACGGTAGTTTTGCTAAGTTGTTCGACAACTGATTAAATACAATTGGATTGCTTTTTCAAGCGCACAGGCTTAACTTAAAGCATTAATATTTATTAGGCTTTGAAATAATTCTGATAAGTAGCCAGTTGGTTGGATACGCATAGGGTGTTGCGAATACACCTATTTAAGCTAACTTGATTATATCCTCATGTTGATGTATGAACTATCGTGTTACAGGAGACGCTACATCTTATACATAAGTTTATGTAATTTATCTTATCACTGTCAAGAATTTATTATATGTATAATTTACCTAATTACATATTTATTATTGTATTAACACTCTTTAGTTGTGCTCGGCAATGACCAATTGCACATTTTTTGTTTAAATTATGTTCACAATTTTGAAATAAAATTCAATCCAAGTCAATTAAACCAGGCACATAATATGGTAAAACCACCGTAGATCGCACTTTCTGCGCGTTTAGAACTTCCTTGATTATCATTAGAAAATCGACGGCGAACTGACTAGCGAAGATCATAACGCAAAACATATATATGGAAAGAAAATTAGATATGCAGCTCTCACAAACATGAACACTTCGCAGCCTTTGGCTCACGTATATAAGTTATACAATATAAATGAAGTTGGTGCACTTGCTCTTTTACTATGGTCTAATTGAGAGTCTTTAAATCAAGTTTGCGAGCTTCAAGTAAAATGTCAATCCCTTTGTATTTAGTTATTCGTCGAACAACAAAGCAAAAGTACCGCCAGTCGCACGTACTGCATACTGTCAGGTGACTGCATAGAATCTATGAAGCCGACATTCCCAGTCAAAAATATTTATTACGAGGCTACTAGAAGTGAGTACCGCATAACTAATTTTGCTTTCACTTATATTCATTGCAGTTTAATTTTCGATATTCAGTTTGCCGTCGTACTCTGATGATGATCGTGGAAGGTAGAAATGTGTCTGTACTTGTAACTGACATTAGTTTTGATATGTTCTTTGATGACTGGTTTAGCTCGAAAACTTTATTTAAATAATTGTTACTAGCACCCGCGCAATAAGTTAATGTTTAATTGAGAGTCTGTTTTACAAATCAATTTTCTTTGTGTGTGTGTGTGTGTGTAAGTATGGTATTCCTCCAGCTTGAATTGTTCGCACATTAAATTATATATATATATATATATATATATATATATATATATATATAAATATATATATATATTGCTGATTCAGATCATCTATTATGCGGCAAGTGTAAGAATGCTCTACCGAAGATCTCAATTGTTGCTTCTGTGGAATACCATAGCAAATATTACTCATTTGTATCTAGTTTCACACAATATCATATTTATTTACAATAAAATAAGGATAATTCTGATTTAAATTGAAAGCATTTTAGATAGTAGAAAATACATAGTATGTGAGATAAAGGAATATATATTTATTTATATATGCTTTTAATTCATATATATATATATATATATATATATATATATATATATATATATATATATATATATATATATATAGTTTAATGCCAACCTTAATGAAATTCATTGTACCCTTTCCATGTGCAAAAGTCAATGTATAATGGATAATCTAGACGATTGATTGAATTACGTACTAAAAGGTGAATTCAAAAGAAACAGACTTATTCAGAACCATAGAAGTAAGCAACTTGAGAGGTGCAATTTCACGAACTAAAGTTCAAGCGGCATAAACGCATACATATTTAATTATGAGTGGTACTTGAGGTAAAGCATGTGTTTTTACTAGCCATTGAAGAGAAGCAGCCGTTGCTGACGACCTGAAATAATATCTTCCAATGTTCATAGACAATAATACATACGCAGTAATACATACGCCACTTCTTAATAACAACAATAATGTTGGTATCGGTTACTAACACAATAGCCATAGTGTTAGTATCATTTACAGACTCGGTATATATATTATATAGTGTGAGTTAGCGTTGAAGTCGCATTGTCGTTGACTTTAGATTATGTTAGCTTCACTATTACAGGTTTACACATTCGTCTAGGAGATTGTACCGTCCTATTATTCAACATTCTTTGACCAAATATATAGTGGTTAAAGGGCGTAATACCGGCTCCTACTGATGAGTCGCCAGTAAGCACGAAACGAATGTGCATGAGATTATACTTTCCGTTCATGCTGCCTTTGGTTTATCCTTCTGGTCACAACTGAACTAATTTGTTACTAGGTTCGCAACACGTAATACATACTTGCATATATATTAGATCTTCGCAACAAACAGTATTTAACAGCCGCTTATGTGGACATCAAATATCATTTACCAATATAAAGGCGCAAGTTATCGATTATCTTTCGCTTGGCGATCGACCAGATGGTTACTTACTCGAATGAAAGAGCATTACAACTTAAATGCCAATTTCAAATAAAATGGCGACTTTAAGCCTGCAATTGCATAACATACTGTTAAAACATTTCATGTTTGTTCTCAAGACGTAGCATTTAAAAAAACTTCTACATTTACTAAAAGTAATAAGTAAGCCACTGACAAAGATCTATGAATAAACAAAATATCATAAAAAGCGCGTTGTGGCATTGATTTTGTACTGACATGATTGGTTAATCTTTATTTCATATTTTCTAGGATTATATTTTCTGTTTCGTTTTACCTTTCAATGTATACATATGTTCAGTTGTAGATACTTGAGAAAATTTTGTTCTTCTCTAGCACATGGTCAGGTACTATGATTATAGATTTATATTATCCTTCGAAATAAAAGATGAAATAAATCAGCTAAAACAGATTGGTTTCTTCCATATTTTACATCCTTCAGTTGTAACCCAAATATATTTATTTTTAAATTTGTCAATGCATCTAATAAATTGACACAGAGGGAAATCTAACGGAACAGTTATTCTAACTCCAATCTCATTAAGCACACATGAGTTTCAGGCAAAATTGGCCAAGGCAGGGTATACACTGAGAGCCACACAGTTGAACCGCTACGCCACTTCTTAAAAGATATGCAGTCAGTTATTTTTTAAGTGTTGCGTAGTTTGGGCGTCACAATGTTGACTACCATGATTTTCGATCGTAGGTTGTCGCTTTGCACTATCAGTTTCGCAAATATCCAATTGATCCCGATTTCCAACTGCGCATTGAGTTTGTCTTAGTGGTGGCTGTGGGCCGATTTGTCCTCCGAAGGTTTCAACATTGTTCATACTAACCACTGGAAACAAGGTACGATCTAATCTTTACAATAACAAATTTTAGCACATGTGGTTGTGAGCATTGGGACTGTGTGTTCAGGTCTGATGATGGAACAGGAAATTATGTTCCGAAACGTTGCCAGCCAAGGAAGATTAGATCGTACCTCATTTCCATTGGTTAGTATGAACGATTGTGAAGCCTTCGGAGGATCGAGACGAATCAGCACCTAGCCACAACGAAGGCGAACCCGGTGCGTACTTATATATATGGATCAATCGAATATTTACCAAACTGATAGGGCAAAGCGACAACCCACGATCGCAAATCGTGATGATCAACATAATGCAGTCACTTGTTTATATATTTATAGTTGTGTATAACTAACATACGTATTTATTTGTCATACCATGGCATACAATGTAACATGCTAGGCCATGTATAACCAAGAGGGTATGGGTAAGTCTACTTGATAAAAGGCATATAGGTAACTTATCAGTAGGATCCTGCATTACGCCTAAAATCTATTCAAAATTTAGTCAAGTAAAGTAGGATTAATGAACATTGCAATCTTATAGACGTCTGCATATAAAAAAATTACTGCAACTTCTATTTTTAGGCAATTTTGGTTGATACTATTATTACTAGCATACATTCAAATTAACACCGCTCGAGATTCTTAGGCCATGGTATTGACACAGCGAAAACTGAAAATAGTTTTTCAAAACTGATGTGTACAAATAGAATAATTTTAACCAAACGAGCTGCAACTCTCATTGCTAGCACTTTTACGCTTATTAAAAGAGACAGAGAGGACGGCAATATAAATTCTCTACGGAAATCAACATTGCATCTTCAGTAGCATGCATCACATCGTTTTTTCATAAAATAAAATGCACTACAATTGACAATTTATCTTCACACTGCAGTGTGGCAGGGTCGCGCAGTGGATAGTATCGCAGACTCCAAAACATACGCATTCAGGTTTGAGCTCGTCCGCAGCAAAATTCTGGACAATTCTCAACGTATTATAAATAATAATAAAACCGGTCCATTGTATGAATTGAGTTTTATACATTATACAATGCTCGGTTTATACTGAATTTTATAGGTTTGATGTATATACTAAGCTTACAAACTTGATTTAAAGAATAAAAGTTATCGTATATTTTTGCATTTTGCAAGAATTCCTTTTTCATTTGCATTCTAAAACTTTACTTTTTAGCCAACATTTTCTTGTCAGGAGTCGGCGATATAAACCCTTATTGTAGTTCTTTAAATCAGTCTTACTGACTGGATTACAAATTAACTTCATTTTATTTTTTTGTTCGAAGACTGGTTAAATACAATGTGATTCGTGTTTACTTGAAGCTCGCAAACTTAATTTAAAGAATTGTTACCACCAAACTCACAATCAATTAACGTTTAATTGTATTATCTATATAATTGTGTGGTGAAAGCTGCAAACAGTTAATGTTCGTGACTGCATAGAAATTGCGCAGCCGACATTTCCAAGTCAAGTACAATGTATGCGAGAATAGCTAGAGGTGAGAGCCGCATATTTAATTTTTCTTTCCATATATATGCAATGCGGATCGATCTTCGCTAGTCAGTTTGTGATCGTACTCTGATGCTGGTCATGGCAGGTCGAAACGCGTGCGACTAGCGGTAGTTTTGCTGTTTTCGAAGATTGGTTAAATAAAATTGGATTGGTGTTTACTTCAAGCTCGAAAACTTGATTTCAATTGTTACCACCACCCGCACAATCAATTAAAGTTTAATTATATTGTACATGTTATTTAACAAGTCGCAAAATATAACTTTATTACCATCTGTCGCACGTACTGACATGTTTCAAGTTTCAATACCATAATAGTCATAGAAAAACGGAAACTAAATAACAGGGTGGATACTGCAATGCCTATATAGGTTATGAAATATTACGTATGCGAGTCTCAACTCTAGTAGCTTTGAAAAAATTAAAATAGCCGCCGAACAACCTCGATGCAATCACGAGCATAAAATTATTCCGCTAGTCAACTAAACATTTATTGACTGCGTAAGTGGTTATAACAACTATTTCAGTCAAGTTTACGAACTTGAAGTAATTTCCCAATCCCATTATTTAACTATGGGATTTTCCAATGGTTTACCGGAAGTTATACTCTGCATCTCGCAATAGGTGAATTACTGAGCAAATTATTAAATAAACTAGCTTAAGATTCGGACGACCGGTTTGCTCGTGGCAATGCAACTCATGACCTTTTATTAAGGATTTGGGATTTTATTATCGAAAATGGAGACCATTAGGCTTTTCAATATACATCATAAGGGTTCTTCCACTGAAAGCTATCTTTCCTGAAGAACAGGTCTCATATTTTACTTTAGCCTAGAAATACTATTACTAATACACAGCATTGCGCAACTGAACACTTGGTCATCCATTTCAATTGGTAGATTTGGAAGTTGTTGGACTGACCATACTTCGTTAACCTGCCTGATATGAGAAACTGTAACCGCGCTTTCGCGCTTCCAATGTAGCTCAGCGAATCATGAACACACAAAACATCACTCGAATAACAAGGTCCATTTATGATTCCAAAAATATCAGCAAATTCAACGCCCATTTTCTCCTATGTTGTGAAGAAAACAGGATACTTAAACAAGAACTATAAGTAAATTTTAAGTGAACTTAAAACTATGTCTTCGTTGTGATTTAAGCCTCTTAGTTCAATTTCCCTTTATGCACTATGGCTAACTGCGAAAAATGAACGTGAAAATACATGTAATTGGCCTGTTATGCGACTGATTAAAATGGTATTAGTGCTTACTTAATATTCGCAAACATGAAATAAATAGTTAAAAGATCGCGATGAATATCTTAACGAAGAGCAGAGCTGCCGTCTCGTGGTAAACGACAGAGTTCTGCCTCTTATTCTTTCTGAGTTATCATCTGGAGAGCCTTGGGTAAATTAATTTTCCTTCAATAAATACATTATAAATTTCATTACTCAGACAACGCCTTTCCTCAGGTTTGATCCTCGATAGTCAGTTTGCCGTCGTACTCTGATGATGATAATGGAAGGTCGAAACGCGTCAGTGCGTTGCAGCTGGCGGTAGTTTTGTTATGTTGTTCAACGACTGGTTAAATACAGTGGGATTGGTGTTTACTTCAAGCTCGTAAACTTGATTTAAATAATTTTTACCACCACCCGCGCAATCAATTCTTGTTAAACGCCTTTCCTCGTCGATTGTACCGTGAATTGGTTGAATAGCGCGTATTTGACTTACGTTGTCAATCTACGCATAAATAGTACTTGTCTTAAGAATATCAGTATTATTGATAGTCTAAGGTATTGTAATGTACACAGAGTACTAAGCATAGATACAAAACAGTATAATGCTGCTACGTGGGTGGTTTTCTGTTAATTCTTAATTTATACGTCTATGCCACGTTTTGTTTGAAGTTCACGTATTCACTTGAAAATTAATGTATGCTGAATTTGAGTGTGCGTGTGTATTCAATTTGCTCATTGTATCCAGGTCTATGCGCATAGGTATATCAAAAAGAATTATACACATATCTTGTCAGTTGCGAATACCAGAATGCAAATGTGTCTGTGATTATTTCCCATTTCTGAGCTTTTGTACTATCGTTACAACCACATTGGTACACGTTAACACCATATCCAATTGTGGTAGTTGTAGTTGTGGTCAATGTATGTGCATTGATTTGTTCTAAAACTGCTTGTGTAAACTACAATCCGGAGTTGAAGTGTCTATGTCGAAATTGGTCCCATTTTAAAGTTGGGTAATAAGCTACATATATATATATATATATATATATATATATATATATATATATACATATACTCTATATATATAAGCGTGTGTATATATTATTTGTATATTTGTGTTTGAGTGTAAATTTTTGCTTTTCCTAGCCGATTGACTCGTCCAGTTTCGCTTATCAAGTAAAGAATCATAATCATTTGAAATGTTAAGCATCTGCTTGTGGAGGACAAGAGAATATTATTTTACAAGAATAATCTATGGCGTGCGAAATGCGTGTGCGTGTGTCGCAAATGAAAAATAATTTTACGCTACCAACCAGTTGTACTGCGATGTCGCACCTGCATATTATACCTCAGTATATGCCTAGACATGTATTTTCTTCCTTGTCGTACTAATGTTCTCACGATTCACTGGAAGGCAGTTGTAATTGTACTGAAGATAATTGCTATGTAAATCATTATAACATGCCTGTTTAATGCCTCAATGGCATACATTAATCAGCTTCCTTTTTGTGTTAACTTAAATAAGTTTGGAGTTTGTCGTTCTATGCTGCACAGTGCAATCATTACATTTAAAATATCCATAATTTTCTTTCGTGGGTTGTTGATTTTCACTAACAGTTCCTCTCCTCGTTCCCAAGTACGCGCTTTGTTCGTCTTCATGGAAGCTGGGTGCTGATTTGTCCTCTCATATAAATGGCGTTCGAAAGAAGGTGCCGAAATCTAGGGAAAACATTGATGAGAATACAATAGCATCATTCGCAACCAAAGCTCAAATCGTTGTGAAATATACTTCCGTAGACAATTTTTACATTTAAACAGAAACAAATACAACTTTCGATCAAATGGTTTCATTAATACCTATTGGTAGATTACAGAACCTTTTCTGACGTTTCACATGATAATCGTGCCTCATGAATGTGTGCGTATGCATTTATCCACGCACCAAATGCATTATGTTAAATGTAATCTCATGCACGCTTCTGTTCATCTAAATGCTGAAGTATCTTGCGCAGCACCATCAGGTTTTGATTTAAATTCCGAATTTTTCTTGTGCAGGACAGTTGAGAGTACTCGTAGGTCAGTAAAATCTTGATTCCTTTACATTTCCAGCTGCACAGACTTTGTTTGGCATTGATTGATGGGTTCTCGCTTGTCCCTTAACTCTGAAGCCATCAATCAGCTGCTTGTTTTAAAATAACGTAGGCATCGCATTCGGTCTTGTCCAAACGATAGAATAACACTATAATCTTTCAACAGATTTACTAATCTCTCTCCCTATATAACCTATTGCACACAGCATGAGATTATGCAATATGATTTTTTAAATTTTAAATTGTTGATCCTTGTATGCGTCGGAAAAAGTTATTAAAAAGTCGAGACATCGCGGATAGGCGTGCATGTCAATGAATATTGTTTGTTTATACTTATTTTACATATGTCTTTCTATATTATAGTACACAAATGTATGTATATGTTTTGTGTGCGTGAAGGGTGATTGGGATATTTTCGTGTATGTATGTGAGTATAAGAGAATAGGCATTAATACCGGAAATTAGAGCAGAAAGTATAATTACCTAAGGAAGTAAGTAATCTGTCTTGGATGAGGACCCCACATTTGCATCAAGTTGTTTTTTTTTCTGTGAGTATTGTGTTAACCCTGAAAATGAAACTGGTAATGAAGTCCAGAAAATTCGGAACAAATCGTAAAATTTGTTTCCAACGTCATTTACAATCAAGCAGCTGCTGGACGGCTTCAGAGTGAAGGGACAAGTGAGAACCCATCAACCAATGTTAAACAAAATCTGTGCACAGCGTAATGAAAAGGAATCAAGATTCTCCTGATCTACGAGTGATATGTTCATCTAAATTAAAGACCAATCATCTCATTAAAACTACTGGCATCGGAATAAATAAATTATCATAATTTATTTTGCGTGTTTATATGTTTTTATCTTCCATGTCTTCAAATAAATATAATTACATACACTTTAAAGTTGAACTAAATAAAATTAAAGTGATTAAATCGCATTTCCATTTCGAATGTGTGTCGTAAATATTTTATTTTTGCAGTGTGATACTTATTGGTGAACTCTTGGTTACTACTAAATAAATGTATTAGGAAAATTGTGTTAAGGTCAGACAACAATTTCAGAAAATTATCTGATATAAAATAACATATTAATACAATAAGTGCAGTCGATATTTAACATAAAATTTCAATTATACATGATGCACACTATAAGTGATTTTAGTTAATAGAAAAGTATAATGAAATTAATTAAAGAGTGAAATATAAGAGATAGTATGCCATTAGTCATAAATCGGAAATCTCTAGGACCACATATAAGATTATCCTAGTCAGAAAATCTTGATATTTCACTGGAGTTAGTTTCCGGTTCTGAATCTTGCAAAATCCGTTTCCTATCATTAGTAAGTGCTCTGTTCAAAATCGAGCCAAGCTATTTTTAAAGGCTGTTTCACTCATTGTCATCCATTAATTTAATCTGAATTGGTTTTGTCAATCTAGTTTAACCAGAACAGCCATCGACAAACATCTAATTTAATTGCAAGTATGTATTAGGTGTTGCGAACCTAGTAACAAATTAGTTCAGTTGTGACCAAAAAGATAAACCAAAGGCAGCATGAACGGAAAGTATAATCTCATGCACAATCGTTTCGAGCTTACTGGCTACTCATCAGTAGGAGCCGGTATTACGCCCTTTAACCACTATATATTTGAGTGAGGAATGTGAGAAAATTGGACGCTACAATCTCCTAGACGAACGTGTAAACCTGCAATAGTGAAGCTAACATCATCTAAAGTCTACGACAATTCGACTTGAACGCTAACTCACTATATGTAATATATATGCGAGTCTGTACAAGATACCACAACTATGGCTATTTTGTCAGTAACCGATAACAAAATTATATTACCCAAATGGTACATGATATTAATATGGTAGATTTCAGTGTATGCTATGGTTCAACAAAATTGAGAATTACAACTATTTCTGAGCACCTGTTACTCCAGTAAATCCATACACAATTAATAAGGAACGTTGTCACGTAAATGCTAATCATCACCATGTCCAGCCACACAAAATCAAAGGACTAGTGTTTCACTGCCATATAACCATAAGGAGTGAAAAAAATTATATAAGTGAATTTAGACAAATTATTAGTGAGATTTACGAGAGAGAGAGAGAGAGAGAGGGAGAAGAGAATACCTTGCTACTATGAGTAGATTTATCAGGATAACTCACAGAAATGAAGCAAACTAAACCTCTCCACAGCACCATTATGGCCAAGTTAGCATTCGGGCAAGGCGACATCAGCAACACAGCTTCCTTGCGGATTTCACCGTATCACGTCATAAACAAACCAAACCTCGCAGCTAACTTCGCCCTACTAAGAAAAGAAAGTTACGAAGATGATTCTACTAGGCATCTGCAACAAGATCGCCACTGAGCTCGATTCGATGCCATATCGCTAAGGGTTTCTAACCAAGAACTATGATGCGCACGAGGACTCCATCCCGGCAGATGAGTGGGTCCTATACTACCCAATTTGGATGTAAGTGACTAATCTAACTGGTCTGAATAGCGAAAATCCGAATATACTTTGGTCCAAGATAAGTTCCACTATGCACAATACAGGTACTACTGTATGTGGCATAGCAGGCCCCCGTAGAAATAATCACTGGCTCTCTGTAAAATCTATGGAGATACTCGAAATAAGGCGCTAAATTCCACCTGGCTCGACTCATAATAATACCCGTCGCAATATAAGACGCCAACTTAAGCGCGGTCTAAAAGTCGATCTCGAAAATCTTTTGGACCAGAAAGGCTGAAGAAATGGAAGTAGCTTTCGCGTCAGGTAATAGTCGCTGTTTGTTCCAACTTATCCGCGCAACAGGTCCGAGAAAGTTAAAAGTTAGCGAAACTATAAATGATAGTAACAACCAATTAATAATCGATAAAATAAGTCGTCTTGACAGGTGGGCTGAACACTTCTGAGATCAATTTTATTGGCCACTCGCGTCAGTGCCGATTGCCGAAAGCATGTCTGCATCAACAGTGTGGAATGTTAGTCCCGAAGAACCATCCGAGATAGAAGTACGCGATACAATCCTATCTCTTAAGCGCCGCAAAGCCGCAGGCCCCGATGATTTACTTCCGGGATTGTTTAAGGATGGTGGCGATATAATTTCAGGAGCGTTGACCAAACTTTTTCATACTATATGGAATGAGGAAACTGTACCACTTGACTGGAATGAGTCGACCATCATTCCCATCTTCAAAAAAGGCAATCGTAATTCGTGCGATAACCATCGTGGTATAAGTTTCACTCCGGTCGTATCAAGGTTATTTGCTTCGATTATCCTACGTCGTCTTAGCGCTTCACGTGAATCACATACAAGAGAAGAACAGGCCGGATTCCGCGCAGGACGAGGTTGTATAGATAATATTTTTACGTTAATGCAAGTTCTCGAACAGAGACATTTATATCATCGTCCCACAATAGCCGTCTTTCTAGACTTCAAGGGTGCATTTGATTCGGTGTATCGCGATGATTTATTCCATATCTTGTCGAAAAGCGGTGTGCCCACAAAATTTGTTAATATTATACGAGCTCTTTACACAAATACTTCTGGTCGCGTTTATGTCTACAACGAATTAACGCATAACTTTACAACCAGCAGTGGCGTTCGTCAAGGTTGTCCACTTTCCCCATTTTTGTTTAATTCAGGACGCGGGATTTGAAGTTATCCCGGGAGATAAACTAGTCGATCTTGACTATGCGGACGATATCGTAATATTATTCGACAATCAGCATGCTGCTCAGGCCACCTTGAATAGATTAACAGACGTTGTTCCGTTTTTCGGTAAGATATTCGCACTCTCTAAATGTAAGATACTGTTACAGGATCACCCACCACTCACTCCAACGTTGAGACTGCAGAATGAAGATCTTGACATAGTCGACAGGTTTACATATCTTGGGAGCTCTATGAATAACGTAGGCAATATGTCCGACGAGGTGAGAATATGGATCGCGAAAGCTAGAGTAGCTTTCTCGAACCTTCGTTATTTATGGAGAAACGCGAATATTTCACTTTGCCTTAAAGGTCGTGTTTACAATGCATCTGTACGCGCAGTCTTACTATACGCTAGTGAAACTTGGCCTCTTAGAGTTGATGACCTGAGACGCTTGCAGGCATTCAATCATCGTTGTTTGAGAAGTATAGCACATGTTGGTTATCAATAACGAATAACTAACGTTGACATCCGTAGACGTATTTTTGGATCTGACAATAAGTGCTCGTCGTTAGAAAAACAAATAAGGCTCCATAAACTTTGTTGGCTCGGTCACGTTTTGCGTATGCCCTCATTTCGATTGCCCAATAGAGCTCTTCTCTCATCCAGCACCAAATTGGCGTAAGAAACAAAGTGGGCAGATTTTGACATGGCAGAAACAATTAAAATAACTTAAATGCTAATGGTATGCATCATAAGCATGATCTTTAAAATCTACTCGATGGTTTGGGATATAGGAAAACTGATTTCGGAGAAAAGTAAAATAAGATTTATGCTACTTTTTTTGAAAACTGATGATTTTAAATAGAGTATTCTACAAATAACGCACGTATTGAGAAACAGAGAATAGAAAGTTTTGAATTAGAGATAACATCTATAGACCGTTGAAGAATAAAATCAGTTTATTTCTAACCAACGATATTGTAAATCTTTTTGAAATTGAACTTAAATTTAACCATATGTAATTGCTTAATTGTGATTGTGTATCGGGTATTGCGTAATACCGGCTTCTACTGATGAGTCGCCAGTAAGCACGAAACGAATGTGCATGAGATTATACTTTTCGTTCATGCTGTCTTTGGTTTATCCTTCTGGTCACAACTGGACTAATTTGCTGCTAGTGATATGATAGTTCGACCGTTAGTCACAGTTAAGTAAAGTCGTACATTTTATCGAATGGATATTTTACTTCCACCATTCCATGCGTTAGGCAGGCTATTTCTTCATTACTATAATCAAGGTTGAGTGCTTGACATAAATATCTGACCC
Organism: Eudiplozoon nipponicum; assembly: GCA_029291075.1. Taxonomy (NCBI): domain Eukaryota; kingdom Metazoa; phylum Platyhelminthes; class Monogenea; order Mazocraeidea; family Diplozoidae; genus Eudiplozoon; species Eudiplozoon nipponicum. The sequence goes on from JAQBSW010000706.1 coordinate 103,053, forward strand.
ATTAATTAAATCTTAGCGTATACTGCGCGCTATTGCCTCAACCATACTTGTATGTTTATTTTAAGTTCGACCGTTAGTCACAGTTAAGTAAAGTCGTACATTTTATCGAATGTATATTTTACTTCCGCCATTCCATGCGTTAGGCAGGCTATTTCTTCATTACTATAATCAAGGTTGAGTGCTTGACATAAATATCTGACCCATTAATTAAATCTTAGCGTATACTGCGCGCTATTGCCTCAACCATACTTGTATGTTTATTTTAAATTTTATTAAATGTAAAATGATATGGTGGGAAATATATGCTTATGGGTTGTTGTCATTAATATTTTTTATACTTTTAACCTACATACTAGTTTGACAAAATCGTACAGATGTTCGTAGATTATATTGATAGCTATATATATTTCCTTTATCTTTTAGTGTGTATTTTGTTATTGTAAATTCAGATTTTTATGCCACACTGTATATTTCGCAATTACTGCGTTGTTTAGTCGTGCGTAAGGCAGGTGCAGATTATACCTGCATAACTCGAAGCAGCCTAGCATATACACGCTTTGTTTTTAACTGGTTGTCTATGTGTGCGCACGTTTTTGATGAATGCTATAATTAAAAATCCATTGGTCGCGCGGGAGGTGATAACTATTACTTTAATCAATGTTGCGATCTTATATAAACACCTGACCAATTATGTAAATACTCTTGTCAGTATAAACTAAGTATAGTATGGTGTAGAAAAGGCAATTCTACACTATACAATACTTAGTGTATACTGACAAATTTATGTACGTAATGGGTCAGGTGTTTATATCAAGATCGCAACGTTGATAATTGATGTAATTATTTGAATCAAGGATTCAAACATGATTCAAATAATTGTTATCACCACCTGTACGGTCAATGATTGTTCGAATGCTATAATTGATGCCCGACCTTGCTTTAAAAAATTGTATGCTTTTCCGAAGTAGCACATGTTTAGAATGGCTTTTATTCTCAATTTAGTTGAAATCATTTTGTTAGTACCCTTACGGGTTCTTTACATTATATATATATATATATATATATATATATATATATATTTGTATTTCCTAATAATAGGAAAATATATATATATATATATATATATATATATATATATATATATATATATATATATATATATAGTGAAATCACATTGAAATGACATTCAAAAAGAATATATTAAGTTATTTCCTGAATTATTGCGCACTGCGAGCGTCAAATTTAGAGTATCCATGATTATCCTTCGTTGGTTGTCGCTTTGTACTACCAGTTTCGCTAAGAACCGACTAATCCCCAATTTCAAGTTCGCATCGAATTTGTGTTCGTGGTGACTGGGTGCTCATTTGTCTTATTCTTCTGAAGGCTTCCACATCGTTCTTACTAACCATTAGAAATGAGGTACGATCTAATCTTTGTTGACTGTCAACTTTTCAGAATGAAATTTCCCGTTCCATCTTCAGGGCTCTAATCACACACACGCACAGTCACAATGCTCACAACTACATTTGCTTTAAACTGTTATTGTGATCATTGTTACCATGTTTGCGATGAGAGGACATAAAAAAGAATGTATAAACATTTCATTATCTTATAACAAATGTACAGTCTCGACTGCTAAGAACTAATATATACGCATGCATGTAGTAGTTATTGATTACTTAAAAACCAGTTACTTCACATAGGACCAGAAGGAAATGCTAAACTCGGCATAACTAAAATGTATGATCTCATGTAAACGTTGGTTTCTGGTAAATCTGTGTCTCATCAAAAGGAGCTGGACTTACAATCAATCCTCCTATGTATTTGGTCAAGAATGTGTTGGTGTTTAAGTCGCATTTCTCAACGTTTTATATTAAGTTGGTTCTACTACTATTGTACAACGCCTACGTTGGCTAGATTACACCATCCGACTGTCACACATTTCTTGAGAAAGTATATAAGGGGTATGGGACGTAGTGTCAAAACACGTGTGTGTCCCGACGAATTTGGCACAAAAATTTGTCTTATATGAACTAACGTGTTACTAACTGATCTTCGTTTTGACTACAAGTAATGATTCCAGTTGTTTTCTTTATGAAAAATATTTCTGCTGCCGTTATCGGCCAACTTCTTCGGTTGGTCCATCCCCACCAGTTGTAAAAACAAACTAATCTTTGTAAAACTGGTGAGGACGGACCAATTGAAGAAGTTGGCCGATAACGGCAGCCGAAATATTTTGTACAAAGAAAACAGCTGGAATCATTACTGCGTTAGTCGAAACGCAAATCAAGTAATTTCGATTTATCCAGTTTCGTAATTTTTTCATTCTTTTAAATAACTTGTTCATAGTTATGTAATACCTATTACATGCTGGAAAATTTTTGTATCGACAATATATCATTTGTTGCTACTCTTTTTCGTTTATGAAAATTATGGGGCATCTTTTTAAAGAAGACAATCATTAGTAACTGTCGAAATATCAAAATGGAAAACTGTCTCCAGGTTTCACCATAATTACAGAAACACACAGCACCAATTGCAGACGAAATGATAGACAGAAATGTTTGAATCTTATGTATTGTGACACTGTCTTTATTGGACAAACTGTCGGTATTAATCAGTACTGGAAATGTGGACCCAACTAGTTCAATGGCGTGGTCGTAAATGTATTGACTACTAACTCGTGTCACTAACTCGAAACTTATTGGTAGTCATAGCTGCTACTGACTAGGTTTCCTATGAGGGTGAAACCATTACCTTTTATATGGCTTGCAATTTAAAACAGGAATTCTGTAATTTATTCGTTTACGGAATAAGGATTTTTGTATTGGCCGAGTGAATTGATTTTTATTCATTTATCAATTTTTTAAATGTTTTTAGTTTTTAAGAGAATCATGGTGTGATATCTAGGATTAGATGAGTTTGACTATTTCTGGGTAATAAGCGTGGTACCTATCGCTGTTTATTAAACGAATCATATCGTTTGGTTAGAGTATTGGAGATTTCATTTGCCTTACTACTTAATGCTGACAGTATGATCTGGGAAGACCATTTCAAACTTAGTAAACTTCACACCTATTTCTGGGGAATATATGCAATGAGATTGATATCCATCCGTAGCCCTGTCGTTTGGTTAGAGTATTGGAGATTTCATTTGCCTTACTACTTAATGCTGACAGTATGATCTGGGAAGACCATTTCAAACTTAGTAAACTTCACACCTATTTCTGGGGAATATATGCAATGAGATTGATATCCATCCGTAGCCCTGTCTTTTCCTGACGAATTTGTTCATTAACTTATTCAATTGTGTGATAGGTGTTGCACACCTAGTAAATAATTAGTTAAAACAGGACAAAAAAAGAATTAACCAAATTCAGCATGAATGTAAGGTATAATCTCATGTTTATATTCGTTACGTATTTACTGGTAACTCATCAGTTGGAGCCGGAATTACGTCCCATATCCACTATGCATTTGGGTGAGGAATGTGGGAAATATGAACGGTAAAATTTCATATACGAATGTGTATACCAGGAGAAGAGGAGCTAAATTCATATAAAATCTTCAACAATGCGACTTCAAAGAAAACTCACTATATATAATATATACCGGGCTTATAGTGGGCATAGGACGTAATACCAATTCCTACTGATGAGTCGCCATTAAACACGAAACGAATGTACACATGAAATTATAGCTTCCGTTCTTGCTGACTTTGGTTTATCCCTCTGGTCCTATTTGACCTAATTTATTACTAGGTGCGCAACACGTAACGCACAATTGCATATATATTAGTTCTCCACCCCAAACAATATCTAACTGTTATATGTTTGATTATGATTCATGGTGTAATATAATTAAACTTCGAAGTTAACAATCTTAGATGCCCAAATCTAATGTTGGACGGTTACATTAAATCAGTTTGCCAGGTATGTTTTTGTCGAAATTATAGTATTGACACAACTGATACTTTTAACAATGTTTATTTTAATCTTTCTCCGACCGCTCTTACTATAGCCCAAAGCAAATAGAGGTCATTTTGATAAATTATTAGTTTTTTGTGTATTATTTTGATGATACGTCGTCTAACATTATAATTTTTTATTATTGAAATTTTATCTATAGGCTCCTATCGATGTAGCACGCCTCTTGTCGGATGGGTGCGATGGATTTGCAGCCAGTCTCTTGCATTGGCCTGAGTCTCTGCTAATAGGAGGACGTGTTCATATTCCTGATGGTGTGCCTTCTGTCGATTTGGAATATGGTCATAATTCGTCCTCTTTCAGTAATAAGGAATATTTGCTGGGCAAAAACCCATCGTCATCTATTCACGATAGCAAAAACGACATTCTTAATGATGCGACAATTCTGGAGTTTGGCAACGGTCCTACTGAAACAGATAGAGTAAATAAATTCGAAAAGTCATTAGGCTTTGATGTTGACGCCACGTTCATTAAAAAAATTGTTTTACCTTCGGACAAATTTCTTCAAGAAGCTTCCGTATCACGTGTTGGAAGAACGCCAAAGTTTAACAGGTTTTCTAATCGCGATAGAGATTATTCGAAAGGATTTAATACTTCCAGTCCCTCAGCGACAAAGAATGCTATTTTATCAGTCAACAGTTCTACTTATAATTCAGCTTTGGATTATGCTTCTTTAATTCATAAAGAAACAAATGGACAATCAGACGACCGAAATACTTTAATCATGCATGATAGCCTAGCATCAGGAACAAAAGATGTAGAACCGCAAACGACATGGCCATATTTTTCCACTTCTGATACTCTCAAAAACTCTTCATCCGATGGTGCTAATTCAGTTATCCACACTAACACCAACATGGCTGATAAAAATTTCAGCGATAATACTGATAACATCACCATTACTAAAGCCAATATCACATCTTCTCTTTACAAAAAGTTCAATCACTTGCAAGAGTTGTTTGGTTTGTCTTCAGACGAGAAATTTCCTTTTTTTCAGACAGTGCCATCAAGACGTGGAAAAGAGGCAAGCCACAGTCGTTGGATTCCACCAAATAGGTCAACGAACAGACAAAGACTTGTAAGCGCGACTTCATTACAAACAATTCTGTTGCTACGCTCGCCCAAAGATCTGTTCGAAACAGTGTTCTATCGAGATCGTGATTTGGACTGGTCATTAGCTGAAGCCAAAGAAGTTCTCAAAGTATGGCGCAATGAAATGAAGGCTGTAAGTATGAAGACGCAAGGCGGGCTTAAATGTATTGCCGTATGGAATAAAATACATGCTTTTCTAACTTCTGCACATACTAGTTTCGTTTACTAACGATATTACCGTTTACTAAATTTGAGTTAACCAATTTACATGTAGGTCAGAATATCATAATGCTTCACTCTCGTACCCAATTGACCTGAGTTTGTCTAGTTAACAACAGGCTTGCTAGTAGCCATTTTTGATAGTTGCGCAGACGAATCTTCATTATTTCACACCAAAAGAGCCTAAAATTCCACACACGAATAACGAACGAAAAACGTTAATTTTCTATTTTATCTTTAAATTCATGCTTAAATCTGTACGTATGGTTATTTTATTACTTGATGCAAGTTGTGAATCTGAGTTAAACACAAATTCAACTCTATTTCATATAAACACCAATCCACTTTCATTTAACCAGTCGCACAACATAAAAGAACATTCATCAGTCAGAAGTACTCACGTTTTTCGATGACAATGTTTAGCAACGGAGCACGATAACAAATTTATTAACGAGGATTAAACTAAATTAGGTACATGATGTATGAAAAACCAAAAGCTTGGGTGTCTCCCTTAGCAGTTTCGTATACATTGTATATAAGTGAAATTTCAGCTTCTCCATTTCCATGCAGCCACGCAAAATACATTTTTGCAGTTTTCGCCACACTTGTTTAAGCTATTCAATCAATTAATCAATCTTCTTGTGGATGGTAATAAGTAGTCAAATCAAGTCTGTGAATTTGGTTTAATCATCAATTTCAATTCATTTAACCCATTGCACACTAAACCAATATTATTCACACGCATCTCGACCTTCCATGGATATGATCAAAGCTCGATGGCTAATTGACTATCGAGGAATACATCAAAATTTATATCTATGTTATAGAAAATCCTAAATGTGACTCTCATCTCTGGTAGTCATGTTTTACGTACTTGATTGGAATGTGGGCTGCAGAATTACTACTCAGTCATGCACAGAACGGTTCAGCAGCTTTCACCAAACTCCTGTAATTTATTCAATACAGAAATTAGTTTTTTTGCTCGGATTGTGATAACAACCAATTTAACATAAAATAATATCCTGTTTTATTTAATCAGTCGCACAACATAAAACTTCTGGCAACAGACTTTGCTAACGCTTTTTGACGGGAAACTGACATATTAGGAGTTAACGACTATGTACATAAACTTTTAGTAGTATCGCATAAACCATATGTAACTAATTTCGTCTGTCCAATTTACATTCCATTTACACATAAAAACATTTTTACATTCGTCACCAGACCTATTTAAATTATAACTTTAAGCAATCTTTGATTGCGTGACTAGAGAAATCAATTATTTTATTCAGGATTGCGAGCTTAAGATAAGCAAAAATGTCATTTTTAAGCTAATAGCATATTTTTACTGAGTCACATAATCGGCTTCCATAGTAAATTAATGAGACACACGCATGTAGCTCATATCTATACTGGTGCGAGCGTTTTTATCAATTGATTGAACGAATTTTGTCAATGCTAAATAAAAGCGAAACTGGTTTATATTAAAGTAGCACATTTTCCGAATGAGAGGGTATGCTTTGAATTTTACATATGCTATAAAAGATAGGGAAAAAACAAAAAAAGTAAATAGCAAGCCAAAATAAAAGTATAACTTAATCAAGATAAACGGAAACTGTTTTACTTGTATAAACCGTTTTGTCTTTTAGTTTGAGAGCTGTTTTCGACTCCCATCTTCTGGATTGCACCCATCTTATTATCATTGAAGTCAATTATTATAAATGTTTTAAATTGCACATAATAAATTTGAAATAATTCATCATATTTCGGCGATCGTTAAAAAGTACTCGTTCGTTTAGAAAGAAACTTAAGATGGGTTTTTCTTTTTATATTCTCAATTTTTTTGGGCAACAGACATTTTTGTTGTATTGTTATTAATTGATTGACCAGTGATTCTCAAAATGATGTTTGCTGCAGTTGTTTGGTCGACTCTTCGTAATATATCCCGACTTATTGATCTCAGTTACACGAAACTCGATTTAAATAGAAGGGAGAAATATGCTTTGAGACGCGAACCAAATATCAGTGGCATCACTCCGTTTTGTCCTGTAAAAAAGAACATCTATTAATTTTCGTATGAAAGTATACGTTTGTAAGAAACTGTAATGTTCTTTTCTGTTACAATCATGATATGATAACGTGTTTTAATCCTCACAATATTAAATTCCCGTTCTTCTATTTTATTTTCTAGTCTTATCATAAAACCTTTTATTTATCCCACGTATAGCTGTTTTATATATAATGTACTGACAGGTAACCGTATAAATGTTCGACATGTAGACCGAATGACCCTAACTAGTCTTTCCGGAGGCTTTATCACGAATTTTGCTGGTACTAAAGTGATACAAATATTTTTTATGTAAAAATAAATTATGATATAACATTCGAATCTGCGGAAAGCTGTTATAGCTTTTCTATTTTCCACGCATTAGATCTAGGAGAAGAAAATATGCCGGATACTTGTGGAGCTACCTCCTGGATACCGCAGCTTAATTCTCGCCAGCATACACGCAGTAATCTCATCCAGTAAACCTTTGGTCTTCCAGTTGTCCAATATTAACGACTTGGTTTATAAGCGTTTTCCCCATGCTCTGCTGGAATTCACTGTGTGAATGACTCATTTAAAATAATGTATTAATGCATGTAAAATACGGTAATGTCGTTCGTCAATTATTTTATGTCACCATGCATAACTTTTGACACGTCTATATTAATTTCAGCAGGTATTGATTTCATGGCTGGTAATGACAATATTTAAATCAATTTTGCTTACTTAGGATAAACGCCAAAACAATTTTATTTCACTAGTAGCACAGCATAATAAAACTACCGTTAATCACATGTTCTGCATTATTTGAACTTTAGTGCATATCATCGAAGAATGGCGTTAACATATGTGTAATGAGGAGGATAGTGTAATATACATATAAGACGAGGAAAATCAAATCTGGGGCTCTCACCCATAGTAGTTTCGCATATATACCACGAGTGTGAATGTCTTCTGCACAATTTTTATTCATTCTTGAAACGTATACATGTTATACAGCAATAATGCTATTGATTGTGCAGGCGGTTATTCCAATTCCTTAAATCGAAATTGTGAACAATGAGAAATCGGAGATTTAATTTATTCGACTATTCACATTATGAATAAAAAAGGGATCGCGGGTTATCTCAATTAATTATTCATGTAATATTTAATTGGACGGATATTTATAGCAAATGGCGTGGTAACTATTTGATATATTAATGTGTATTAGGTTTTGCTCTACTAGTGACAAATTAGTTCAAATATGACCAGAAGGATAAAACAAAGACGTCATGAAAAGAAAGTATAATCTCGCGCACATCCGTATCGTGTTTACTGGCCACTCATCAATAGGAGCTAGTAATACGCCCTTTACGCACAATATAATTGAAGGAGGAATATAAAAAAATAGGACGGTAAAATCTCCTATATGAATGTGTAAACCTGCAGTAGTGTTGGCTCCATGTATCTTTTCGGTACAATAATGTTAGTATCGGGTATTGATACAATAGCTATAGTTTTGGCACCTTTTACAGACTCGCTATATATATTATATAAAGTCACATTGTCGTAGACTTTATTGAAGTTAGTTTCACTAGTGCAGATTCATACATTCGTATAGGAGATTGTACTGTCCCATTTTACCACATTCCTCACCAAAATATATAGTGGGAAAAGGGCGTAATACCAGCTTCTACTGATGAGTCGACAGTAAGCACGAAACGAATTTGACGTGGTTATATTTTGCGTTCCTGCTGTCTTCCGTTTATCCTTCTGGTTATATCTTAACTAATTTGTTACCTAGTGCGCAACACCAAATACACAATTGCACATATATATTAGTTATCCGCCAAAAACAGTATCTAACCGTTATATTTGATATCTAATTTAATGATTAGGCTTTACTTCTTTCCACTTATTGTTGTGGCACTTCCAAGATGTACGGCTTCCAGACAAAACCACTGGAGTCGCAACTTACAATGTAAACCACATAGTTGAAAGGTAGAGCTCTCACCTGCGTGTACACATTGAAATTGCAGCAGCTTTTATGTTCTTAAATGTGTATTATGAAGAGTCGTAGGTAAAATTTCAACTTCATCCTCAAGCTCTTTTAGACCTACAAGCTACAAAATCCAATCATAATTTATGCTTAAGATTCTTTTGCTTATCTATGGTAACGTAAATATGATTTTACTAATAAGGCTATGAATATTAGCTATCAGTTTAGCTCATCGCTGTGTTCATATAGCAAGACTGAAAGTTAACTTTTGTTACCCTTTCTGTTACATTATATCACTAGTTGTTCCATTCCAGAAAATTGTACAAACTTTTAATTGTAAGAAGTCATGTTTAGAGAAATCTGATGATCAGCATTGCCACTAACAATTTTGCTATAAATATTTATTTCTTTTATACTCTCTGCGTATCATTTCGAACCCGCTTCTTCCAGTTGGTAACACGGCACAACGAGGCTGCTTCTTTAGAGAAACCGAAGAACGCGCAATCTGTTCTCGAAAAAAAGATTCCTACAGAACACACAAGTTGGCGTTACTTTGTGTTTACACGGGATTCAGTCTCCGATTTGTTGGCCGAGTTCACGCTACGAGTTGACTTCCTTCAGCTGGTGATTGGTGGTCTCCTGATAGTAAGTTATCCCCAAAAATATTCGTAGACTCTTCACTTTTGCTTCAAAAGAAGCATGACTCGTAAATTCTGTGTTTATTTCTGTGGCATGAATTTAAGTAATAAACTCCAATATAAAAACTTTCATAATTCAAACTTATTACCGACCTGTGTAATATGAAGGCAGGTCTCCTCCACGAGACGAGTTCCTTTATATGCTATTTGGTTCTTCAAATTTAGTTCAATCAGCGATGACATTTCAAAGCCTATAAAAAATATCTGATTCCTTATTCTAGATATTTATTTGAATAATTATGTGAATATTAATTTTAAATAGTAAGCACGAAACGAATGTGCACGAGGTTATATTTTCCATTCATGCTGTCTTTAGTTTATCCTTATAATCATAATTTAACTAATTTTTTACTAAGTACGCAACACCTAATACAGAATTGTATATATATGCTAGTTCTCCTCCACAAATGGTATCTAAATGTCATATATTTAAATGTATGATTTAATGATTACCGAGAAATGTGTTAACCAATATTGATCAAGGCCAGAGTGTATGGATTTGCTGGAGTAACGGGTGTTCAGAATTAGTTGCAATTCTCAATTTTGGTGAACTTTTGAATACATTGAAATCCATTGAGTTGATAACATGTGCCGACTCAGCAACCATAGTGTTATCACATCGTAGTGTTGGAACTCTTTACAGGCTTGGTATATATATATATATATATATATATATATATATATATATATATATATATATATATACATTATTGTGAGTTGGCTTTGAAGTTGCATTATCAAAAAATTTATGAAGTTAGTTGGTGTAGGAGAATGTACCGTCCTCTTTTCCCACAATTCTAACCCAAATATGTAGTGGTTAAAGGGCGTAATACCGGCTCCTACTGATGAGTCGCCAGTAAGCACGAAACGAATGGGCACGAGGTTATACTTGCCGTTCATTTTGTCTTTGGTTCAACCTTCTAGTCATATTTGAACTAAGTTGTTACTAGGTGTGCAACACCTAATACACAATTACACATATATAAGTTCTCTGCCACAAACAGCATCTAACTTTTATATTTTTAAATAGATTGTAGACCTTTTTTAAATTAAGATTTACGAGTTTGAAGTAAACATCAATCCTATTGTATTTAACCAGTCATCGAACAGCATTACAAAATTACCGCCAGTCGCACGCACTGACGCTTTGTGAGTTTCCATGATCATCATCAGAGTACGATGGTAAACTGACTAGCGGGAATCCAACCGCACTGCATACATGGAAAGCAAAATTAAGTATGCGGCTCTCATCTCTAATAGTTTCTTATGCCTTGTGCTTGACTGTAAATTGAATTTAGATTTTAAACCTGTTTTGAGCATGTCTGCTGCAATATATTGCAAGAAATTAAAAGAAATTGAATGAAATCAAAAACGATAACTTGTAAAACACTTAACTTCGCTAAATGTGTGCCAACTTTTATATTGAATATGGCTTAACTCTCAACCGTGTAGACTTATTTCATTCAGAATCATATTGTAAAAAGATATAAACTCGGCTCATCCCGAGGAAATTGATCAAAACTAGAGGCCTTTTTGTGGTTTATTTTTTACTGTTTGATGCTCTTATGATAGCTATGAACTAATACTATTATTATTATTATTATTATTTATTATTATGTGTATTATTATTATTATTATTATTATTATTATTATTATTATTATTATTATTATTATTATTATTGTTATTATTGTTATTATTATTATTATTATTATTATTATTATTATTATTATTATTGTGTTATTGTGTGTGTGTGTATTGTGTGTGTATTATTATTATTATTATTATTATTATGTGTGTGTGTATTATGTATTAATATTATTATTATTATTATTATTATTGTATGTGTGTGTGTATTATGTGTATTGTATTATTATGCAGTTTGGATTGGTGACGACGGCTTGCTGATGTCAAAATGATAAAGGCGAAGTTACAAATAAAAAATTGCATTATACAGTGACGTGCGTAACGGTTACTATCAATTTTGTAGGCCTAATAATAGCGTTAAATCTGACACAATGTAAACTCAATATGCTATGGGTAAGCACATAGCTGTATGAGAATATTGATGTATAGGAGAAAATAGAAAATAGTCGAAGGGGATGATTCATTTCGATCAGATTAGCTGGTCATGCTAAAAGTGAAAAGAGCCTGCTGAAATTTGTCGAGTTTCTTGGCTTTTGATTTTATGTCTTCATCAAGCGAGAGGAAAGTATTTCAACGATAAAGTACGCGCAAAATTTGCAGCGAATGATGGCAAGATTATTGAAGAAAGTAATGAATTGAGGATGTAAGCACACACAAACAAATGCAATTGCACATGCAAACACATACAAATGCACACAGGGAGTATATTTGCACTAGTCTGCAAATAAACACTAACACGATTAATAAATTAGTTAAAATTTGATCAATCACTGCACGAATAGCAGTAAGGCGAATGAACTTTGAAAACAGTGTGAGTAAATTCAAGCTCCTATCGATGAGTAGCCCGAATGCATAAAACGCATGCATCATCGCAGTACAACGAAAAATGTTCACTGCTCCAAATAATTTACACAAATTTTATTACTTACTATGGCTTTATCTAAATTTCCTTAAATTGTAACGCTACAAGTTGCAAGATTTCAATTTCGCGCGTAGGCATAAACGGATGAAGCCTATCTACCAGGGAGTGATAGATAATCGTACACAGAGAACTCCCACAACTCGTTGGTATAATGAGGTAAAATAATCACCTTCTAACCAAAATCATAAGTTAGTGTATAACTTAAAATCGTGTGTAGTGTACGGCAGCGTGGCGCAGTGGATTGAGTCACAGACTTCGGAGCAAATGTGCCACGGTTCGATTCCTGTCAGCGACAAATTCTGGACAGTACGTGACAAATTCTCAATAAAGACACAACCGGTCTACGGGATTAATTTCTTTTCTACATTATACAATATTAGTTTATACTGCCAAATGTTTATATAATGTGATTGGTGTTCATATCAAGCTAGCCAGCTTGATATATATTTTAAAATTCATTGTGTGATTTGCATTTAGTAGGAATTCCCTTTATTTTGACTTTCTGAAACATTAAATATGTAGCCTAAATTATATTTTCAGGAACGCATCGATGGGAATCCTAATAGTAATTCATTAAATATAAACCCTATTTTTTCAACCTCGCACACAACGTAGCATTACTACCGCCTGTCGCACGTACTGATGGCTTTAAACACTGTGGACAATGTTAGAGCACGATGGAAAACTGAATGGTGAAGACCAAACCGCAATCAATATATATGTTGTGGAAAATAAGATATCTGACTCTCACAATTTGTAGTCTAACATACATTGCATTTTATTAAAAATGGCTGCACAACTTCTATACGATCATGAGTACAGTATGCATATTATATATATATATATATATATATATATATATATATATATATATATATATATATATATATATATATAGATGATTAATTCATCTAAACCTCGCATACTTAATTTAATTAACTAGTTTCACCATTCGGGCAATCGATGAATCTTTAACTATCTATTTCTTCCTCTAATCAATTCTACCTGTTGGTGGTCATAGTTTATCATCCTAAAATGCAACATGTCCAAAATAAGAAAAATTACCACGCTACCTAATTATCACCGCTGCGTGAGTCTCCCCAACTCACTAGCAATAAACTAGTTTCTCGCAATTACTGACGTTTATTTGTATGCATGCATGCTTGTGTGATTGTGTGTATGCGTGCTTGCATGTCTGTGTTCTGATATGTATGTATTTATGCGCGTGTATGTATTTAGGTATTTATATTTAGATATGTATTTATGTAACTTTCTATGAATGAATGTATGTTGGAGTATTCTTGTACACATAAATTTACATATACGTGTAAGTGGTTTAAATTTTTTGCGTGTATGCATGTGCATTTATATTTTTGTATGAGTACTTAGACAAGTATTTTTCTTTGGGAACGACTTTTGATTCGTATCTCACACCAGAGTTAAAGGATGAATCAGATAGATATTTACACTGCGGCGTATTATTCATTGATTACCTAAATTATTGATGATTAATACCAGCTTCCAACAGAGTGCGTGTCTATTTTATGTTGCTTCTGCCATGTTATGCCGATGTCGACTAGTGCGTTTTTATGCACATTATTTAGATTTTTTATAAAATGCTTCTGTTCCCTTACAATTAACCCGAACCATGTGTATTGCAGTATATTTGTTTTTACTGACATATTTACGTTACAGTCTGCGTTTTTTACGCAACCAATGTAATTAGGTATGCATAATATGAAACGGTAATGATTCGGATGTGAATTTATAGCTTTTTAGTATACTAATACGAATCCCCATATGTTACCAGGTGAACTTTGCAGAGTGCTGAGGCATTAATTTTGAAAATCTCTGCGTTATTTACGTTTACCTTTAAAGTATTTTAGACAAAGACGAACATACAAACACAACCATTTTCACGCAATACGATGCTACTAACACCGTTTTTCACAAAGTAGGTCAAACTTCGCAAAATCTGCCCATTTGGCAAGCACTGAAACTGAGTTGCGCAGTTTAGGTATTGATAACGACAGAAAGCTACAGAATAATAATAAATTGTGACAATAGTATTATAATTATTATTGTTGGTGGTATTAGTAGTATTTATTGGTGTGTTGATTATTTACTTTTAGCAGATAATATTTCTTGTTCTGAGTAGACGTGATGGCATCAGTTAAAAGTAAATTTGAACTTGTTTGAAAATCACGCAGTCAAGTCAGGCATATTGGAGTCTTCGGCCTGGTCAGTGACTAGATTGGTCAGATAGGATCATAAATATATGATAAATTTAACAAAAATTGATTGCGCGGATGGTGGTAACAATTCTTTAAATCAAGTTTGCGAGCTTGAAGTAAACACCAATCCCATTGTATTTAACCAGTCGTCGAACAACATAACAAAACTACCGCCAGCCGCAACGCACTGACGCGTTTCGACCTTTACAGTTAAATACTGTTTGTTGCGAAGAGCTCATATATATGCAAGTATGTATTAGGTTTTGCGAACCTAGTAACAAATTAGTTCAGTTGTGACCAGAAGGATAAACCAAAGGCAGCATGAACGGAAAGTATAATCTCATGCACATTCGTTTCGTGCTTACTGGCGACTCATCAGTAGGAGCCGGTATTACGCCCTTTAACCACTATATATTTGGTAGAAGAAGGAGATTGTACCGTCCTATTATTCCACATTCTTCTACCAAATATATAGTGGTTAAAGGGCGTTATCCTACTGATCGAGTCGCCAGTAAGCACGAAACGATGTGCATGAGATTATACTTCCGTTCATGCTGTCTGTTTATCCTTCTGGTCACAACTGAACTAATTTGTTACTAGGTTCGCAAAACCTAATACATACTTGCGTTTCGACCTTCTATGATCATCATCAGAGTACGACGGCAAACTGACTATCGAGGATCAAACCGCATTAAATATATATAGAAATCAAATTTAGATAAGCGGCTCTCACCTCTAACAGTCTCGCATACATTGAACTTGACTGGAAATGTCGGCTGCACAATTTCTATGCAGTCACGAACATTAACTATTTGCAGCTATCACATATATATATATATATATATATATATATATTAACTGTTTGCAGCTTTCGCCACATATACATATATAGGCAATACAATTTAAACAATAATGGATTGCGCGGGTGGTGGTAACAATTCTTTAAATCAAGTTTGCGAGCTTGAAGTAAACACCAATCCCATTGTATTTAACCAGTCTTCGAACAACATAACAAAACTACCGCCATCCGCAACGCACTGACGCGTTTCGACCTTCCATGATCATCATTAGCGTACGACGGCAAACTGACTATCGAGGATCAAACCGTATTAAATATATATGGAAATCAAATTTAGATATGCGGCTCTGACCTCTAGCAGTCTCGCATACATTGATGTCGATTGGAAATATCGTCTGCACAATTCCTATGCAGTCACAAACATTAACTCTTTGCAGCTTTCGCCGCAAATACATATACAGGCAATATAATTTAACAATAATTGATTGCGCGGGTGGTGGTAACAATTCTTTAAATCAAGTTTGTGAGCTTGAAGTAAACACCAATTTCATTGTATTTAACGACCTTGCATTACCTATATATATATATATATATATATATATATATATATATATATATATATATATATATATATATATATATATATATATATATAGCGAAAGTTACATAGAATTTTGCAGCCGACATTTCTAATCAAGTACAATGTTCGCAGAGACTATTAGAGGTGAAAGCCACATATTCAATTTTGCTTTTCTATATATCTGCTTTGCGGTTTGATCCTCGCTGGCCAGTTTGCCATCATACTCTGATGATGATTATGGAAGGTCGAAACGCGTCAGTGCGTGCGACTAGCCGTAGTTTTTCTATGTTGATCGACGACGGATTAAATACTATGGGATTGGTGCTTACTTCAAGCCGCAAGCTTGATTAAAAAAATAGTTCAAATATGACCAGAAGGATAAACCAAAATCAGCATGAACAAAATGTTTAATCCCGTTAACATTTGTTCCTGCTTACTGGCGATTCATCAATAGGAGTCAGTATTACGCCCTATAGCCATTATATATTTGAGTAAGGAATATGGGACATTTGGATGGAATAATCTCCTATACATATGTGTAAACTGCAGTAGTATAACTAACTTCATGTAAAGTTTTTGACAATGCGACTTCAGAGCAATCTCACTATATGATATATATATATATATATATATATATATATATATATATATATATATATATATACATACAAAGAGCCTTTAAATGGAACCAACACTATGGGTGTTGTGTCATTACCTGACACCAACTCAATGGTTGTCTAGTAAGTAAATGGTATTAACTCTATGGTTGCTGAGTCAGTACATGTACCGTCCAATTATCCAGAATTCCTCACCTAAATATTTGGTGGATATCGGGATTAATACCGGCTCCTACTGATGAGTCGCCAGTAAGCACGAAACGAATGTGCACGAGATTATACTTTCCGTTCATGCTGACTTTGTTTTATCATTATGATCATATTTGATCTAATTTGCTACTTTGTGTGCAACAACTAATATATAATTGCATTTATGTTAGTTTTCCGCAACAAACAGTATATAATTTTACTAAATACGCAATCCATAATACATTATTTCATATATATTAAATCTCCACAACACAATATATGTATAACTATAATTGCCTGACTGTTAACTACAATGCTCAATTTATTTAATTAACACATTCTTCTGTTAGGATCCTATTATTTGCACAGCTGTTTGAGTTGCTTGAACCGAAATGAGCTAGATGTGCCAAAAATTTCTTTGGATAATTAGGCTTATTGATTCATTTTTATATCCATTCTCAGAATTTTCTTGATTAGATATTTTACTTCCGCTTCAATTTTGTGAAATATACCAATAGTTTTTATCACTGCCCACGTAATTAATGATTGTTGAAATTTCCCAATTGTTTGGTAGTTTCGTTTTCCAAGCCAATTATTGTTGTCATTCTGTTTGGTGGTCTAATTCTTTACCAATAACTCGTCAATGCTTTGGAATTCATTGCACTACTTCATTTAATTTATCCTAAAATGAGGTTCTACATGGGGGCGGCTTTTATGACCGTTTCTCGTTTTTCCCTATGCCATCATTGAAAATTTAACCGTCTTTCAGGAATATTAACCATTTAATTTTAATCAAGATTGCGATCTTGATATAAACACCTGACCCATTATGTACAATTGTCAGTAAAAAAATAAGTATTGAATAGTGTAGTAAAGGCAATTCCACACTATACAATACTTAGTTTATAATGACAAATGTATGTACATAATGGGTTAGGTGTTTATATCAAGATCTCAAATTTGATTAAAAGTAATTTTTATCACAGTCGGCCAATGATCGTTTAATAATATTAAACATTTGTTTCTATCATCCTATTGTGAGAACCCTTGCTTAAACTAATTCAGAAATTTCGTTTTCTTGATCGCACGTCGTTCTCTGAGCTCCTGAATAGGTAAAATTAATTTCCACCTTACTTTCGTTTTTTAGGTGCATTGCGTTTCTTTACTAGCGCTACCTCACCTACTGTGTTATACGTTATATTGCTGATCTGCATACATTTTGTACCCCCACTTTATTGGGTTGATAGCGTCACTATGTAGAATTGCTACCACATCTTCGACTTTGATTCTGCTAAGGTAATGAAATATCTCCATTTAATTAGTCTCACAGCCTGCCAAGGTTTCGATGTTACTGAAATAATCTCCTTATGGGGCAATTAAACTCATTTTCTCCGAAAGGCTCCGACCTGTATTTTACCAACTCGACCGTTTGTCACGTTGATTCATGAACAAACATGGTGCGACAGTGTAGCTCTGTAGTTAGAGCACTGGATTCCGATGCAGATGTGCCCAAGTTCGAGCCATGTCCGCGGCAAATTCTGACCAGTACATGTAGAGTTCTCAGTAAGGACGAAACCGGTCGAAAGCCGGCCAATTAGTAAGTGGTTGGTTATATCCGGTATTTCGTCGCTCGAAATTAATTAAGAAATGCATCTTTTGTCATTTTAATGATTCCTGAATTTTTGCTTCGCTGTTCGGCAAGAAAGTCACTAATAGGCCACTGAAGTGAGAGCATGGGTTGCACTTTTCTAACAGAGATTCCCATGAAATGACTTCTTCGACGAAGTTTGTTACTTTATTGACATTTGGCGTCAAATATTGCATTTATTACTTTTGAAATAAGGGGTGGCTATTTGTAGCAGTAATTAGATTAATATTGATATCATTTGCCATATTGACATGGTCACTCGGTTAGACTGTATTATACTTTGGTTAATTATATGTCTATTAGACAGAAAAAAGACGATATTGATCTATTGTTAGTTAGATAAATTTCGATTGACTTTTGTTAAAACTGCGTAGAATGATTCTCAATCAATGAAAGCTCTACTCATCAGCGTTATTTGCAAAACCACTCTTTAAATGCTGTGGCTCTTTTGCCTCGCTCGAATTTGCTTTACAGAACTATGTTATTCCGTTAATTATACTAGGGTGTGGTAGGGTGGTTCAGTGGTTAGAGCACCAGATTCCAAAGCAGACGTGACCAGGTTCAAGCCATGTTCGCGGCAAATTCTGGCCAGTACGTGATAAGCTCCCAATAAGGACGAAATCGAACTTCTGAATGAATTGCCTTTTCCACACTATAAAATTCTTAGTTTATACTGAAATATGTAAGTATTTAATGGGTCAGGTTCATATATCAAGATCGCAACCCTGATTATAGTAATTAGAATAGTTATTAATGCAGCGCTTTGCAACCCAATAATGTGCTGTTATTCTGGGCTGTCATTCTTTTTGTGTTCCATCTTAAAACGTAGCAAGAAAGTTTTTGATAGTTTTACTTTTATCATCGATATTCTATTGAAAAATAAATTATTTTAAATTTCTTAATTTAAAACGAATATTACCCTATTCACTGATCCTAGTACATCGGTCTTAATTGAACACGAAAGCACATAACATTTAATGGTGGGGATTTTCAGCAATGCCGACGGATCAAAGGAATTGAGCTAAATTATTATTGATTGCGTTGAATTGCCAATTTATTCAACCGTTCGCAAAACTGAAGAAGTATCGCCAGTCACATATACTGACGCGTTTCGATCTTCCATGGTCATCATCAGAGCACGACGGCTAACTGATTAGCGAAGAAAAAACTAAAATATATATATAGTTTGTATAAGTATCGTAATTTTGATTGGTTGATTGTTAGGATATATAGACTTGTAAAATTAGGGCTTAATATTACCAGAGTATAAAGTTGTGCTGGAGTAGTAGGTGTTCATATAATTTTTATTATTTAATTTTACTGTAAATGTGCTTATCTTTAAAATTATGGTGCTGATACCCTTTATTGGTTAGTTGCTGAGCCACACTTCCTATCTCTCGGGAAACTGCCTTAGAATCCTGCTTAATCATTTAGGTGCTACAGCGCGGGGCCTATCAGGTGTTTTAATAAAAGTAGTGTTTTGATTCGCGTCCATCTTCTCTAGGCGATAAGAATCATCACTGACGGTGTGGTTATCATTTTAGCAGCTATGATGTAGTATTATGCACGTAGTTAAGTGCGTGTAGGTCGTTTGGCATAGCATAATCCCTGGTTGGCGCACACAGGTTGAGTTACTTGTTCTAAGCGCACATTCCCCAAGTTGGTTGTTGTATGCGATTCTGAAAATTTTCCGTGACTTAGGGGCTCTTGAGCTACGGGTTCGCCCAGCAGAAGTATCCGCACTTCATAGAACTTGGCAACTATATCAAAGCCTGTAACTGTTGATTACGGTAAATTGCGTCCCGTTAAACTAAATTAATTCTTCCCGCCATGAAAAATGTGTTTTCTGTCATCAATATCATAGAACCTCTTTCATCGTACACTACGTTCACTTAGCCGTATCTTTAGTCTGAGGACGATATGTCGCAACTCAAGACTACTTTATATTATGGTTTTTGTACCACTCGTTTTCTTTATTATGGTTTGCTTCAACTGTAGAAACTCGAGCTATTGGGTAAAATTTACTTCAATGAAGAAAATATAGACAGCCCCGTTATATGCCAAAGGCAGCGACACCCCAAGTCTGTGTGCAGAAATATGTTTGTGTTGTAATATTTAAGCAATAGGTATGACATTTTCTCTTTTCTCTGGTTTAAAATGCTGACATATTGTGCTGTTTTTAACGTAGCTGTGAATATCTTTTTCCATACCAAACAAACACAATTGTAAAAACAATGTTATGATGAGGTATGCAGCGCCGGAACGTCCCAATGTTTCATGCTTAAAAAAGATCAGTTGTGTATGTATGGATCTAGGAACAAACTTTCATTGTAAGTTTCTCATTTTCGTGGGTCAAAACTCTACATGGTGCGGACACTGATTTGCCGTTTTGTAGATTCCTGGTTGTTTCTTGGAATGTAGCAACGATAACCTGTTATTGAGAGACCTTGATGCGTGGTGACATTCGAGTTGCAAAAATTCTGCTGAGCGCATCGGCTGTAGCATTTTCGATTCTTACACGATAGTAAAACATTATACCGTATTCTTGCACGTTTAAATAGCCTAAATGTACTTGTTTCTTTTCAATAGCAAGTGACTGGATATGCACTAGTTTATTGTTATTAATAAAGACTAAAATTCTACTGATGTCAAAATAACCCAACTATGGTTGGCCCATTTTACTGCTATAAGCTTTTTTCAATGAAAGTATACGTTTGGAAACTTTTGTAATTCTGGCATGTCTACATAGGAGGCGTTTGTATTTTCCATGCATCCTTTTCCGAAAATGGAAATAGTGAAATTCACGAATTTCAGTTTAATTTGGACAGACACTGTTTGAGGCTCCTTCATACAATGAAACGATATTTTAGTATTTGTTAACTTGAGGAAAGGTTGTTGTGTGACCGCCATAATGTTGAACACCACTAGGTCTCTGATTCTGGGCAGCACATCGGCTATCCATGTTCGTGAGAGGGTGAACCTAGTAGCCACCTCTGTATTGCCGTAATTGCGGAGAACAATATCGCTGATGCTGTCCGATAAACGATGTATTGGTTACACTGCTTCCATGAATGTTGGTGTCTTAAGATATGCGAATGCTTCCAAGAGACTGGCTAACGCCGCCCATCATGAACTCGCTGTATAGAAAGATATAAACTAACCGAAGAAATATAAAGATTACACGCTCTTGATATGAGTTCCACCAGTGGTTTTGCTGATCCACATGTGATGACCATTTATTACAAGGCTTTGACTATCAGTTCCAGGCTGATAGATGTCCTCGGCAGAGCTCCATATCTGATAAGATTAAGTAATATTAACATAATAGCTCCCTGTATTTTCAAATTCGGAAAAGATTGCGTTAGCTTTAACAAATACAGATTAATTCGTTCCATGATTTCCCGATGAAGTTTTCGTCAATGGTTTTAGTCTGTACAAGCCACCAAACATTTCCTGTGGTCTGGCATGGAAGTGATCCAGTACTCGTTTCTTAAATTCATAACATGAGGTGTATACTGGAAGTTTCAATTTGACTGTTAACTAGATCTTCCAGTATTCTAGTTGTCACTTGTTCAATTGGTGCTTCTAATTAGAAATCTTGAGTTCATACAAAGGCTACAAATTTGATAAACCCAATCTGTGGTTTTTCGACACACAGTGATAAGTGTATATGCACAATTTACGATGAAAGCTGGAAATAACAGGCTGATACTTAGATAAATACTAGCATAGGTTTGTGTACTGCCTCTGGGCCCAATCGCATCACTGTATGCGCCCAAGTGTGTTTGGTCTCATATGCGTATTCCATATTGTTCAAAATAACCGTTTCATCTAGACATGATTTAATGTTCACTATAATTTCGGTCACGATATTCACTAATCTGGCTAATATTCGTACTAAATGGTCTACAAAAGATTTAGAAGTTGCATTACTACTTTCAACAATTATTTATCTTTACTGAACAAAGATATCGGGGTTTGCTCGCATAAAGCGCACATCTTAGTGATACAAATTTAAATGATATTTATTTATTGTTATTTCCTGAAACTTAGCTGCTGTCTCCATCACTCTCTGCTGCTTCAGTCTAACTCTTCTTTGTGGCAATTCTATGTCGTTAAAATCAGTTAAAGAAAAGCCATTGGCTCGTTCTGAGCCTCAAGATTAGCCACTGAAACAGCCTGCCTGTATTAGGTTTCTGGAGCAATTTGGTATGGTAAAATAGGACAGCCTTATCGGCTTCAGTATATAAATTCGTTTTAAGGAAGGATAGTGCTTTAATTATTTAATATCGTTGCACTTTTTAATAACTCTGTCGTAACGACTGGCTATGGTTGCCGGCCATTATGCCAGTTATTTCTATGATTACAAGACAGAAATAATGCATCGTTTAAAATTGGACGTGAAATGTCCAGGTTTAAATTAATTAATTAGAAGAAAAGTTTATTAAAAGCCCCCTGTTAACGACTTATATACTTTTATAGACGCAATATTTTTTGATCTTATTGGCTAGTACTACAACCAAACAACCCCGAATACTGGTCAAGCTATGTAGTTTACCATTTGTTCTGAAAACCAGTCAAATTTAAAAATGAGCTTTTAGCACGATTCGATGATGGAATGATAGTTAATATGAATTATGAAATTTTTACATTTCGCTTTTATTTTTTAAACATTTTACTGAATAATCGACAGTTGGCGTGTAGTGTGTTT
Organism: Eudiplozoon nipponicum; assembly: GCA_029291075.1. Classification (NCBI taxonomy): domain Eukaryota; kingdom Metazoa; phylum Platyhelminthes; class Monogenea; order Mazocraeidea; family Diplozoidae; genus Eudiplozoon; species Eudiplozoon nipponicum. The sequence goes on from JAQBSW010000706.1 coordinate 126,421, forward strand.
GGCTTGGTTCAATTTCGCGACGCCATTTCAAGCAGAGCGTGGCTTGCCGTTGCTGGTTTTCTATTGGTTGGAACAGCCATGATGGCGGGGCTTGGTATCTGTGCAGTCGTTGGTCTCGCGTTCAACGCCTTAACAATTCAAGTACGTTTTTCCAAAAAAAACATCACCGTTCGATGATGCTTCATTTTTTCTAATTCGGTACATTTCATCACCGGAGACATATTATTCGTTGATGTGATGGTTGGTGCCTTCGGCTATGTTGGTTGCGCTTATGAACAGATAATTAACCTCATATCATATAAGCCATTGAAGGAAGTCATATTTGTACATTCTCAACCCAAAATTTGAATGAGCTGGGATTTGCATCGTTATAAAGCAATATAAAATCAAAATACTATTCCAATACAAATCTGTTTAGTATGAAGTTTTGTACTGATGCTGACTTCTGTTACATTTTATCAAATTATTCAATACTTCTTATTAGAGTGGTGTACCTCAAACAAATTAAGGCTGGTTTGAGGCCTTTCCTAATAGCACTTCTATACTAAATGCGTCAATTCCATTAAAAACATACATTTCACAGAATAACCTACGCATAGTATATTCTAGAAAGGGCAATTCATTCAATAGACCAGTTTCGTTTTTAATGGGAACTCCTCACATACTGTGCAGAATTTGTTACGGACAGGGCTGGAATCTGTGCACATCTGTTTAAGAATCTGTCGCTCTAACCATTGAGCCACACTGCCTCAATGGGAATATAATCTTTTAAGAACAAAAAATGAAAAGCTCACCTCTATTAGCCTCATATACATTTTATCTGGCTGGAATGTCGGTTGCACAAAATATATACCTTAAAGATTAATAATGTTCCTTTAGCCTTTGTTACACTTATTTGATTCATCTAATTACTCAATTGTCGATCGTGCGAGTGCTTAGATCATTAAGTTAAATCAAATCTGCAGATTTGTAATGGAAACTGATTCAATCTTTTGTTAAGGCATTCGCTCAACAGCAAACTGACCATCTGCCCCACGTACTGACACTTTTCGACTTTTCTTGATCAATTCCAGAGTACCGAACACAAACTTGCTAATATGTTAGTTCTCCGCAATATATTGAATGATGTCATGATTAACGTTAAATGTGGTAACTGATGTTAGTTAAGGACAGAGTGTATGGATGAAGCAAAAGGTGTTTATTGGAAGTACTTTTTAATTTTGGTGAAATTTAGCCTATCAAGATATCCATTATGTTGCTACATTTTACAGACACGGTATATATATATATATATATATATATATATATATATATATTGTGAGTTCGTTCTATATTAATACTGTAGAATGATTTTTATGATCTTGGCTCTCTAACTGCTGGTATACACAATCGTATGAGATTGTACTGTCCAATTGCCCTACTAATGAATCGCCAGTAAGCACGAAACTAATGTGCACATAAGATTATACTTTCCGTTCATGCTGAATTTGGTTCATCCTTCTGGTCATATTTGATCTAATTTGTTACTAGGTGCGCAACACCTAAGATGTACTTGTTTATATGTTAGCTCTTCAGAAATAAAAATTTATAAATATTGTATGGTCAACATAGGTTTCGTTGGTTTCATAAAAGACTTTTAACCAATATTTTCCTATTCGGAAATTTTCTAGAATTTATTGTCAATTCATTGTGTCGTACTTTTATGCGCTACATAATTTCACTTTTTGCTTTTCTCGTAGGCGCTGCCAGTCTTAATGCTGGTTCTCGGTATGGACTTCGTCTTTCAATTTACTGGTTGTGATGAATGCTCGTCTGCCGCCTCTGCAAGTCGTACCAGTTTGCAGCCTGATAAATATGACGAGGTTAACACTAGCTTCACTTTTAATTTATATATAATAGTAGTAGTATATTAGCATCACCAGAAACTTTCATAATTCAGCTTGAAATGAATACCACGCACTCAAGTTTTACTTAAATAATTTAACGATCATTGGTTGTGCGGGCGATGACAACAATTATTTAAATCATGGTTGCTATCTTAATATAAACTTCAATCCCATTATATATATATATATATATATATATATATATATATATATATATATATAAACATTTGTCAGCATAAATTACGAATTGCATTATGTCCACGGAAAAATTCTGGATAATCTTGAAGATTTCCCAATAAGGACAAAACCGATCTACTGGATGAATTTCCTTTTCTACATTATACAATGCCTATTTTATACTGACAAATTAATATATATAATAACCATAATAATATATATATATATATATATATATAATGGTATTGATGTATTTATCAATATCTCAAACTTGCTTTAAATAACTGACTTAAATAATTTTTTCACCATTCGCGCACAGAATTTATTTCAATGGAAAAATTTGTATAAATATGGCGAAAGCTGCAAATTGTTTTGTATCTGATGGCGTAGAAATTGTGCTGCCATCATTTCATGTAAAATACGCCGAATAAGATATTACTAGGGGTGAGTGCCGCATATCTAATTTTTTTACACTTATTTATGTATTGCGGATTAATCCTCGCTATTTAGTTCGCCGTCGTTTTCTTATGATGAACATTGAAAGTCGAATTGCGTCAGAACGTGTTACTCACGATAGTTTTGATACTTTGTGGGAAAATCGGATTTAGGTTTAGATAACCCTCGTAAACTTGGTTTGTTCAATTGTAAAATTTGTATACAGGCATCGAAAGCTTCAGAAAATTAAAGTTTTTGACTGCATAGCAATTGTACATTCGAAATTTCCAGTAAAGTACAATTTATATGAATAATTTTTGAAGTTAATATTTTGCGGTGTGTCAGCATTCAGGATCTGAATGCCGCGTTTTGCGTACGCGGCATTGAGAATTTATATGAATCTACTTATGGTGACAGCCGTTTATCCAATTTTGCCTTTCTTGCTTATGCTCTGAAGTTGCTTAAGGAAAGATGAATGGTGGTTTCGCTAAGTTTTAGGACTGATTAGAGAAAATGGAATTGGTTTTTTATCGAGCTCGCAAACTTGATTTAGATAATTGTTGTCACCACGTTCGAAATCGATGATTATTTAAATAATAGATGGAACAAAAAGACAGGATATCTTTTCAAAATATTTTTTTGGTTAAACAATGAAGCATAATATTAATAACTGACATTTTAATTTTCGTTTCTTTACTTTTGAGCCACTTTTTAATTTTTTAAGACGAGGTATGTACTTGTGTGTTAGGTTAAATTTAAGTGTTGATAGCACAGCTACGAGCTAGCGACGAGCGTACACTTATTTTGTTCCAAAGAAATTTACCCATCGCTTCACGACAAGAACTTCAAAATGAAAACCACTCTACTACTATATACAACCAGAAGTACACCAGCACATTATACTGATTCTTCACCATTGCATGACTAGGCAGTATTTAGTAATGTGTTGACTGTCAATGTACATTTGAACTCTCCTTTCTGGTGGTGAACTTTGACAATGTTAGTCTGATCTCCCTTTATTTGTTAGCTATTATAATAATCTATTACAGCGATTTCGTGTTACGAGAATGGCTCAACAACCCATAAAGGCACCAAATCCATAACAACAATATCAGAGACCAGTCTCAATTGATTAAATGTGCCTCTAAGTTTTATTTATTTTAAACAAATTTTCACTAGTCTTTTCTTCATTTTAGTCATTTTAATTTTGTTTCAAAAATAATTTGGAACTAGGTAGTTCAACAATGTTGTTATAATATAAATACGCAATGCGCAGGGCCCGTGGCGTACGTAATGTACTGTATGGCTTTGAAAAAAATGGTTGTAACTTCGACTCCTGTTCGCAGCAGTCTTGGTTATGCCTGTGTAGTTACCTAATAAGAACAAAATATTTCTCTAGTATATGCTTTGCTTCTGACGAGTTATTTGGTGGTTGATCTAATGGCAATATATATATAAACTAAAAATTGCAAAAGATATCAAAAGCAATTCATCAAATGGACCAGTTTTGTCTTTATTAGGTAAAATTTGCCGACTGCGTAGCTCGAACCGGGCTATATTTACTTCGGAGTCTGAGAATCATCCACAATGTCGCCCCTGTCGCACAATATGTGAAATTTTCATTTATATACCGAATTATGTTTTGAGTTAGCCTATCCCTCTGGTGGAGCCTATTTGGCATCTTACTTGCCTGAAATTTCTATCTATACATATAATTAAAATTTTAATATAATATCTCTTCACCAGTTGACATTGTCTCCTATGCTGAATTGTAACTGTTTCGTGTTATCTTTTTGTTGAATTTAACACAATATCATGTTAATTTTTTCGATATAAACTAAAAATTGCGTTTGATAGAAAAAGCAATTCATGAATTGGGCCGTATTTGTCCTTATTTTCTACCTATAAAGCAATTGAGAGTATCACTGATGTCAAGACTCGTATCATAACGCATTTGTTTCAGAGGTATACAAATCGTTTTCTACGCCACCAAAACCAAACATTTCATGCATTTTTTTAGTTAAATGCCAACTGAAGGAAAGAACGACAAAAATAAGTTAATATACAATAGATTATTGCAAGCAATGTGCAGTTTTTTTCGTCGTGGCGAATTTGTTGCAAATTTCCCCTGATTCAAATCTAGGCTGCTGAGCTCCTAACGAAGGCAAACCCAATTCATTTGATGACTTGCAGTGTACCTCAATTCAATATATATATTAACAGCCAAGGTGAGATAACTATATATATTCGTTACTAAAATGATGCACGGATAGGTTTACATCTATTTAAATGTTTTGCTTTATTATTTAACACTCCGATAATGAGTGATGTATTACAAGTTAACTAATTAATAACAGATTAGATTATAAATGACTTATACACCCGATTCCGAAGCAGACGTGCCCAGGTCGAGTCCTGTCTGCGGCAATTATTTATGTGTCGTTATATATGTGTACACGAGAACGACATCCACGTTAGCCAAAGTATCACCTTCATCTTATGCACATTTTCAACCAAATAATAAGAGTTCATCAATTTATGATCAAATATGTGGAAGTGTTTTCTTAGTCCACGAGATAAAAACTTGAATATTTAGTGGAATGCTGGATATTAGCAACCATTAATGAGTTAACCGATTTATACATTTTAACCAAACCATATACCCTGTTCGCAGCAATTTCTGGTCAGTACATGAGGAGTTCCCAATAAGGACGAAACCGGTCTACTGGATGAATTGCCTTTTCTACACTATACAATTCTTTGTTTATACCGACATATGTAAGTAATTAATGGGTCGGGTGCTTATATCAAGACCGCAACTTTGATTATAATAATTTTTATCACCGCCCGTGCAACCAATGGTCGTTTGACTTATACACTTGTTATTTTTCCTGCTTCTTCTAAACTACTCGCCTGCTCCTCAATCGTATGCAGATGTCACAGTTGCCTTCCTAACTGCTTTTCCGTAATCTCTGAAATACTTCCTGGTTAACTTTACAACGATCTACCTTTTCGCACTTACACTTCGTCTCCTCTTATTTCAGGTACGTAGTGGAGTTTTGCTGAACAGTTACAACCCACTGCACGAAAGCATGGTATGTCAAACTGTATCGAAGATAAATCCAAATCAGATGTCAATGCAATCGTCGTGGTCTTTTTCTGCAACATCGGTTGATAATTCAATATGCATGAACGAAATACGCAAAACATCCTCTAGGGCCGCAAACAACTCGGGCATAAACGAAGATGATTCTTTGCCAAGCCACTACAAATCGAAAAAGTCACCCGTTGCTGGTTTATGCCACAATGACAGACTCGATGTCATGGCGATTCATCCAAGGCAATTGTTTACTGGCTCACTGGTTCATCATGGTTCTGCGTTACTTTTCGGCTGCCTAGCTGTTGTGATTGCCTTCTTTGTATCCGCCATCACAGTCACATTGCCGATTGTCAAAGATTTTTGTTTCCAAGCAAGTTGGCTAACTACTTTTTTGTTGTAGATTGTGAATTATGAGCATTTGAACAAGTGGACTGATTCTTGGAAATACATCTATATGAGTTTAATTATAAGTTAACTAGTCTTAACTCTTTTTAACTATTTGGTACTTAATGATTCGTCAATATTTCTTGATGCCTTCTATTGAAACTAAATGTAATTTGCGAACGAAGCTGGTTTTTGTTTTATATTCATTTATATTAATTTATTTGAACTAAAATTAATTTGATTAAAAATGTACGGCAGGATCAAATTATATTTTTAATAAGTTAAGAATTACGGTAGCATATTAGCATTAATAAAAACTATATATATATATATATATATATATATATATATATATATACAAGAGAGAGAGAGTTATAATGCATAATTAAAATAAAATAATATCTGCGTTTCATATAATGTACCAGTCTCTATTTGATTGGAAAACTCCTTAGTGTTAGACAAAATTGCTACGTTCGAGAATTGAAACCTAGGGCATTAAGTTTAGAGGCATATAACTTAACCTTTACTACCAGGGTATTAGTGAATCTCATGTAATTTTACGCTTCATAGAAAAAATTCATTTTGGTCGGTCTTTGCTTCAAATAGGCACCTGTCACTATTTCATGGAAACTAAAGTTCCAAAAAGTCATTACCGATTTGTCAGAATTAGACAAATTGTGAAGTGATATTGGGCTAGCATCATGGGAAAATTTTACTACAAGATAGCCAATGCAATTTATTTTCAAGAGAAAAGTTTATTCTTTACTGGACAACTTTTAAGTGGCATCAGGATCTACTGAGGTTAGTGTCCTTTAGCTCACCCCTTTATCCAACGTTTCGCTCAACTTGCAGCATTTTCTCAATTTTGCTTTGGTATATTTCAATTCAATCCTCCGTTTTTACGCACGTTCTTATCATTTTAGACCATTGGTTATGAGCAATTATCGTCGCATTTAGCCGTTTTCTGACAGTCTATTAATTTTTGTTGGCAATATTTGCTGTTTATTTAACAATAATTGATTGCGCGGGTGGTGGTAACAATTCTTTAAATCAAATTTGCGAACTTGAAGTAAACACCAATCCAATTGAATTTAACCAGACGTCGAACAACATAACAAAACTGCGGCTGGCGGTAGTTTTGTTATGTTGTTCGACGACTGGTTAAATTCAATGGGATTGGTGTTTACATCAAACTCGCAAACTTAATTTAAAGAATTTTCTATTTATTGTTTTTATGCCAGTTTGATAAAATAGAAAGAACTGTTCGTTCATTATTCACTGCAAATGCTAGAGAATTGTTATACGCTGTGCAACAGTTGGTCCTCGCTTATCGCATAACGTTTTTTCCATTCAAGGACAAAGTTTAATAAGCCGAAATTTGATTAAAAATTTAAACACGATTATTGATGCTAGACGCGTTCGAATAGAAGACTTCGTTATATTTAAAACCTTGTTTACTTGGTTGTGAGAGATTTTGTTTGTGAGTTTGTGCTGTTTTTTGTGTGTTCGAGGGTATTATTAACTGTTCTAGAATTGTTACTCTTAGTTGCATTATGTTGCATTTCTAGAAAGAATGTGGTGGATCCACCGCATCGCTAAATCTGTTTGCACGTTCTGTCGAAAATAACTTTTGAGTTATGTGCGTATGTGTAAAAGCGTGTGTTCGCATAATGTGTTAAGCTATTAGGGGTGGTCTTAATCGAACATATTGAAGAATTAGTTGTGATCAGTTAGATTTAAATTTTACGAGAAATGATCTGAAGCTATACAGCGGATGTATAAATCTACAAACAGCTAAAATGAGCGAAATTAATTTTGATCTATTGTTCGTAGTACATGTGTTTTATATCTGATGGCAATGTTAATTTCATGAGATTTCTTAAATAAGATTAATCGCATTAGTTTCTTATTTCAGTGTTTACATATATATATATATATATATATATATATATATATATATATATATATATGTGTGTGTGTGTGTGTAAGCGTGTGCTTCCTAGCATAAGTGCTTTATCTGTTTTAAATATCGAAATGTCCGATTATAAACCGGTCTTACGTTCAAAGACATTGGAACTCTGTTATTTATATCGTCAGGTGCTTCTTATTTATTAGCCCTAAACTTTTGATATTGATTGATGCGCTAGATAAGACGCAGAAAGTTAATTCCTGTTGAACCAGAATAGCATGCCAAAAGGGGGCATCTCATGCACGCAGGCGTTTCAGTAGGATTAAGCACTACGCACCATACTCACTATATATTTCGGAAATAAATGTTCGGTTTGACGGCGCAATTTCCCACATGAATATGTATTAGAGCTGCAGTAGAATCAATGTCAAATGAAGCCTTTAGCAGTGCGACTATAAAGACAATTTACCATATTAAAATATCAAACAAATAAGGCCACCAAGTCAATGATTTTTTTAGGCGGGATAAATTTTAAGCCACTCCTCAATGCCAAATCCAAATCGTCCTATTTTCTGACATAATTTCTGCATCTTCAAAATAATTTCATTCATTTGAAAAGCCATGTATGCTGAACGAACAATGTATGCTTTTTAAAGATAAGTTTAATCGAATTATTTTTTAGTAAGACATCACAAATATTCACAAATAGGTTTACCGTCATTTATTAAATGAGTTTTGTTTTCTTCCTATTAAATATATATATATATATATATATATATATATATATATATATATATATATAATAGAAAATAAGTGAGTCAGCCTACACGCTTGTTAATTCCGCAGAGATTCTCTAATTTCTCATCTAGTGCATGTAATCATTATTCCATTTTGGTTGGACCAAGTACAGTCATTATAATGCAATTTCGGTGTTATGCTTACTAAGCGCAATGGCCAATCAATTGTTTCGTAATCTCATACTTTGTGCGAATAGGAGGGAACATTTTAAAAAAATAGTATTTTCGCGTACAGCTTAAGGTTCAAAGGTATTTATTTCTAAATAAAATACGAAAAAAATTAATTACGCTCTTTGATATTAAGATGGTAATACTTATTCCAAGTGGGCTAAATTAGAATGTTTGGCTTTTAGGAAGGATAATTAGTCGGGACGAAACTTGGTGTCTTAATGTCAATGGAAATTATAAGTTTATTTACTAGAATACATAAATTATGCTGGTAACCTTTTTAGAAAATGGAAGCAACGTTAATAAATTTCGTAAGTAAAATGACGTTATTTCTGGATTTTATTTAAATTGATTCTGTTATTAATTTGGCTAATCTACTGCGATTGCATATCGATATGCTTTTACTGCCTTCTCAGCCTATCTGATGGACTGTCTCCTGGGAGTGTCTCGGGTTGTAGCTTTGCACCAACAGTTTTACAAAGATCCGATTGACCCCGATTTCCCTGTCCTTATCTGCTTCGTCTTCGATCGGGCTGGGTGTGTACTTGTCCCTTTCTCCCGAAGGCTTCAACATCGTTCATGCTAAGCATTTGAAATACGGCTCTATCCAATCTTTGTTTACAGGCTACGTTTCGGAACGCGATTTCCCGTTCCACCATCAGACCAATAGTCACGTATATACACAGCACAATAATCACAATAAATCAAATATAAATAGGACGGTTTCGTGAACGGGGTTATCGCATTTGCTTAAATCTGCTATTGTGATTATTGTCATGTGTATGTATGTGATTATTCGTCTGATGGTGGAACGGGAAATCACGTTCCGAAACGTAGCCAGTAAACAAAGATTGGATAGAATCGCATTTCTAATGGTTAGTACGAATGATGTTGAAGCCCTCGGTAGAAAGAGACTAATACACACCCAGCCCGATCGAACCCAAAGCAGATAAGGACAGGGAAATTGGGATCAATCGGATCTTTGTGAAACTGTTGGTGCAAAGCTACAACCCGCGTGCGCAAACGCGGCATTGCAAAATATGAAGCTGGCACTCTGCAAAGATTCAAAATGTATCTTCACTTTTTTAATCAGCTTGGAATCTGTTAATACAATAATATTGTGCTACTCTAAATGTGTTTCTTGCTTTATTTTATTCACTTTTGAACTAAATTTTATTTTATTCTTCTTCACTGGCCTTTCTAATACTTTTATCAGATATCCATCTTTCATGAATATCTTCTTCAATGTTCTAAGTCATTTATCTCTTTATTTGAAATCACCTATTTTAAGAATTATTAATATCATCGAATTTAGACCGCATATATTAATGCCATAAGAGTAGTTATAGAATAAATTTCGGAGGCTAGCCTAATAAGTAACTTTACAAATATTTTTCTAACATCCAAATATTCCGATTCTGAATGTCTTTCGAGGGACAGGATTTCTTGCAGCTCAGATTTACCATTATGTATACCTAGTAATCTTTTTTCATTGAAGAACATAGAAGTTTCTTTTCCTTTCGTGTTCTGTTTTTTGAACAAGCCATCAGAGATCTCAATGCATATCAGTATATAAATTAGTTCTCTGTTACAAACAATATATATCCATTTTACGTTTAATTTTTTGATGACATGAATACTCCGAAATTTGATAAAAGATGTCGATCAAGGCCAGAGTTAATGAATTTGCTGGAGTAAGAGGTGTTTGCAAGTAGTTGTTGTTCTCAATTTTGGTGAAATTCAGCATATCTCAAAATTCAATGTGTTTTTACCATGGGCGAACTCGGTATTATGAAAGTCATTGTGTTGGTACTCTTTAGAGTATCGGTATACATTATTTAATGGTGGTTGGTTTCAATATGCATTGTCGAATACTTTATATGTGGTTAACTTCACTTGTGTTGATATACACATTCGTATAGGAGATTGTACCGTCCCACTGTCTCACATTCCTCATAAAACTATATAGTGGGTATAGGGTGTAACACCGGCTCCTTTTGATGAGTCGACAGTAAGCAGGAACGCAAGTGCACGTGAGATTATACTTTTCGTTCATGCTGACTTTTGGATAACCTTCTAATACTATTTTAATTTTTATGTTACTAGGTACGCTTTACTTAATACAAAATGCAAAACAGAAGGCACAAATGGATAATGCAAGCTTCTCTATTTCTAAACCATTTAAATTACGTTAGATAAGTAATCGTCCTTATTTAACCAATGTCTATATACGACACAGATATATATATATATATATATATATATATATATATATATATATATATATATGTATTATATACATAACGAAACATACACGAACCTATTTTTAAAAATTTGCCACACACTCAAACGAAATTATTATTGATTGACATTCTTTGTATTATATTGCAATCAATACTTTCGGTATCGGTTCGTGGTGGCGATGTTGTATTCGTGTTATAATGAGGAGGAGTGTCGGCGGGGGCGAGAGTGTCGAGAAGAAGTCAACCTGAAGGGTTAAACAATAATTGATTGCGCAGGTGGTGATAACGATTCTTTAAATCAAGTTTTCGAGCTTCAAGTAAACACCAAACCCATTTTATTTAACCAGTCGTCGAATGTTGGGACTGGCGGTATTTTTGCTATGTTGTTCGACGACTGGTTAAATACAATGGGTCTGGTGTTTACTTCAAGCACGCAAACCTGATTTAAAGAACCAGAAGGGTTGGTCGAAATTTATAATCGCGCAGATAAAGAAGAAAATCTATTCGTTTCTTTGTTAGTACACTATTCCGACACAAATGAAGCATTTTCTACGAATATGCAAATTTATACATTTATTAAAATGTGGTTAAATACATGGATATTAAAGTTTACTGGGGAGCCATGGGTAACCTTATTAATATTGTCAAATGATCAATTGTGTTTATTCAAATCATTTGGTTAAGTAGTTAATGCTATGATTACTACTAAATTCTGGCCTATGCTATTCGATGCACACATACGAATATATGCATACAAAGCATCTCTCTACATTTATCTCTAGGCCTATATACCAGTTAACACATATAAACAATTCAAGATCATATGCAATAATTCAGTCTTTTTATATCTGAAATTTACTGAGAAGAATATCAATTTGAAATGTTATCTATTTATTTAAATCAGGGTTGCGATGTATAACTACCTGCCCAATGTTGTACATTCAATTTTCAGTATTAACTAGGTATTGTATAATAGAGACCGATTTCATCCTTATTGGGAACTCTTCACGTACTTTCCAGAATTATACTGACAAATGTATTTACAACATGGGACAGATGCTTATACCAAGATCGCATCCTTGATTTAAATAATTGCTGTCACCGCCCGCATAACTAATGTTCGTTTATTAAGATAATCCATTTGCTTGGTTTGTTTGTGCTTAGTGCCTACTTAGAATATCCTAGAAGACATGCTAATGTCGCCAGGAAAATGGCATTAATCTATTTGATGCATGCGTTTTGTGGTTTCTGATCAGTGATCAGAAAAAGAAGTCAACAAGCAAGACTCGCTCTATTTCGCAGGTCAAGAGAAAATTGACAGTTGGACAGTAAAATTTTCAGCTTTACTTCACCTCCCATATATTTGGTCTGGTTGCATTATTTTATAGAATCAATTGAACTTCAGCATAACATTCTTACAGGTAGGATCCATAATAAATATGGTTCTATATATTCAGTATACTTTGTCAGCCAATTACCTACTACACATTTGAACTAATGCCTTAATTAAACAGTACACTATTAGTTTTGCTTCAAGGGCATTAAGCTTTACGGAACAGACTAAATTTACCCATCCAGGTAATGACCTGTTGCCACATTTTGTATGACTAATTTAAACTTGTCTCGCAAACACGTACACATTTACCAAGCAAATGCAGAAGAGCAAATTTTTTGTCCAATTGCTGTGTTTATGCATTTCGATGGTGCTATCGAGCCCATCAGCAGCAAATGCGTTAATGTTGGAGGCGGTAAACACAGCTGTACGATCGGCTTGTATTCAGACCTTATTCGTAAACAGCTGTTTATTACTACAACAGTTAACAACTTAGTATGCTGGCTTTATTCCTGTTAAGCGCGTTTATATATATAATGGGTTAATTACTCATTTCTTTATATATATATATATATATATATATATATATATATATATATATGGTGAGAGAGTGTGTGTGAGAGAGAGAGTGTGTGTGTGAGTTCGCTCGTTCAAGGATGGTCACGAATGTACGTGATTTTCTTGAATTGGCAAGCTGGCAATACATGTGTACGAAACTATTTATTTTACTATATAATAATAGACTATTATTGTTGACATGCTACGGTTATTAGATTTATCAGTCTCGTTTTGCGTTTCGTAACGTACTCTTTCTAGATTACGTGATCCCTGTTGTGATAATACAGATATGTTCCAAAGTCATTAATCCAGCGGATATATTTTGTATACCATTCACGTTAGCCTTCTTCATTCCATAGTTCATAATAAGTGTTAAAAACAGACCAATAAAGCATGTTAAGAAAACTTTATTTAACCGTTTATTTCATATAGATGTCTGAGCATTCTCATAATTACTAATCTTCATTTCAATATATAGGCGCACGTCGTATTCATATATATATATATATATATATATATATATATATATATATATATATATATATATATATATATATATATATATATATATATATATAACTGCTGTGTGCAGCTAACTGTGAAATTACAGTGGATGCATTTTAATTTTCCTTTTGAACGCGTTAGACTAATTGTATTATACTAATCTTATGAAATTGCATAATTAAGGTTGACTTACGTGGTTTTGAAGGTAGCAAGTTAAATCAAATAAAATATTACTGAAAGTTTGACAAATTAATTGATAACATTGCTTTAAATCAAGTTTGCGAGTTTGAAGTAAATACCAACCCCATTGTATTTAACCAGTCGTCGAACAACATAACAAAACTACCACCGACGACGTTCGACGACGGGTTGTATACAATGGGGTTGGTGTTTACTTCAAGCTCGCAAACTTTATTTAAAGCATTGTTACCACCACCCGCGCGATCAAATATTGTTAATTGATAACATATTGAAGACAGACAAATAATGCTAGTGTGAAATTTCAATTAAAGAACTGGTTTTATATTTATGACTGACTAAACTTATTAGTTTATGACCTGATACAGTGAAAAACGCAGAGAAGTTTTATTGCCGACGTTGCCATAATGGTGGCATGTAGATGTTTGATTTGACTCATTTTTTGTGTTATCGAGGTAAATATATTCACAATAACACGATGTTTCCTCTCATCAATCACTACTTTAATAACTTCTTTGCCTAAGTTACTTTTTTTAAATAGTCGGTTTTCTTGTTATTTTCTTATAGTTATATGGCGGCGAAAAATTATTTATTCATGACTAATGTATTGGTGTGCATGATGATGAAGGATCTTATAACAGCTTTTGTCGTTTCTTTAAATCAAGTTCGCGAGCTTGAAGTAAAAACCAATCCCATTGTATTTAACCAGTCGTCGAACAACATAACAAAACTACCGCCAGATGTTCGACGACTGGTTAAATACAATGGGATTGGTGTTTACTTCAAGCTCGCAAACTTGATTTAAAGAATTTTTACCACCACCCGCGCAATCAATTATTGTTTAAATTAGTTCAGTTGTGACCAGAAGGATAAACCAAAGGCAGCATGAACGGAAAGTATAATCGCACGCACATTCGTTTCGTGCTTACTGATGACTCATCAGGAGCTGGTATTACGCCTTTAACCACTATATATCGGTAGAAGAATGTGGGAATAATAGACGGTACAATTCCTCTAGACGAATATGTAAACCTGTAATAGTGAAGCTAACATCATCTAAAGCCAACGACAATGCGATCAATGTTAACTCACACTATAATATATATATATATATATATATATATATATATATATATATATATATATATATATATATATATATATATACTCGAGTTCAGCGATACCAACACTATGGCCATTGTGTTAGTAAATGATACCTTTTGAAATAGATGAGAACTGATACTAACACTATGGTTTCCGAGTCGGTACATGACAACTCATGATATAAATCTATGCCAGTTCACCTTAAATTGAGAATTAAACCAATTCCGAACACCTGTTACCCAGTTAAACCATACACTCTGGCTCCTTCATCGATATCAGTTATCAATATTTCGCGGTGTAAGCATGACATCATTCAATTCAATATATTACAGTTAAATACTGTTTGTTGCGAAGATCTAATATATATGCAAGTATGTATCAGGTTTTGCGAACCTAGTAACAAATTAGTTGTATGGTTTAACTGGAGTAACAGGTGTTCGAAAATTGTTGTAATTCTCAGTTTGGGTGAACTTTAGCACAAATTTATATCCATCAGGTTGGTATCATGTACCGACTCGGAAACCATAGTGTTAGTTTCCGGTACTCATCGATTTCAAAAAAAGGCATCAGTTACTAACACAATAGCCATAGTGTTAGTATCCTTTACAGACTCGGTATATATATTATATAGTGCGAGTTAGCATTGAAGTCGTATTGTCGTTGACTTCAGATTATGTTAGCTTCACTATTACAGTTTTACACATTCGTCTAGGAGATTGTACCGTCCTATTATTCCACATTCTTCTACTAAATATATAGTGGTTAAAGGGCGTAATACCGGCTCCTACTGATGAGTCGCCAGTAAGCACGAAACGAATGTGTATGAGATTATACTTTCCGTTCATGCTGCCTTTGGTTTATCCTTCTGGTCACAACTGAACTAATTTGTTACTAGGTTCGCAAAACCTTATACATACTTGCATATATATTAGCTCTTCGCAACAAACAATATTTAACTGTAATATATTGTTTAAATTGTTTTAGCTTTTGTCGTTTGTATCGTGTTCATTCATTTGTATATAATTGCATGCACATGTATATCCATCGAATTGAAATCGCAGGCACTAGATGTTAATTTACGCTTTGCATGCGTCTGATTAACAGTTTTATTCTTATAGTTTGAAATAAGGTAGTAAAGGTTGACTTCAATGGTCAGGGAGGATCCGACATGAAGATAAAGATAATTACCTACCGAAAGAGTTAACATTTTAGGTAGAAAAGATAATTAAGGTAAAATTTCATTAATATGAGTCCCACTCACTATGGGCCATAGATTAAAAAATATGAAATATAACAGTTTAAATGTTCAATTTTGAAGTATGTTACTGTAAATAAACTATTAGCCAGTAATAATTTTATAAGCCTACTAATAGGCTAATCTTAATACATTATTATTAATCTTTTACCGGAGATAGTTCCAAATTCTGATTCGTGCATTCTTCTTTTCCTATCATTAGTTATTGCTGTGTTCCAAATCGAATCTAGCTACGTTTCCTATGCTGTTTCATTTATAATATGGGTTCTTAATTTATTGACATTAAATTCCGTAAGCAATGTTATCATTTCGTTAATAATACATGTTACTTTGCGTCTGCAACCATCCAAGTTTATTAAAAATATAGAGGATGTATATTCTTCGTTGAGAAGAGATTATAGATTGTATCTTAATAAACAATTCCAGTTAAATGTGTGTCCGGTATCCTTTAAATGATGTGCAGCATAAGATCTAGTAAGATGTCTACACTTATAAGTGACTCTATGTTCTAAAACTCTTACCATGAATGGCGCATGTTTTCACCAGCAAGTATGACTTCAGTTTTGCATGGGATTTCATGCAGTCGTTATGATTGTGATACTTACATTTTACATTTCGGTTTGGAAGTTTACAGCTCATGGTGTGGGAATGCCTTAAAACGGTTGTTATATTGTAATACCATGACCCTATGATTGTCCTTCCCTCTGTCAGATTTTACTTAATAAATTTTAGAATTATATATATTACGACACCCATCATTGTTGCTACTATTAACTAATGAGACTAACCAATAACATGGGATATTTCACGCAATCTGTCTAATTCAAGCTCCCTATTTTTTAAGTTTGTTAATCTATGGCTTATGATTGAAGTTACCAATTTTCATTTGATATGGATAATTTGACGTGAACATAAGAAAGAGCGACGTGTAAACATACATTCTATAAATATCTCGTTCTAATTGATGACCATTTTCAAATAATTTTACATTTTAAAAACATTAAATTATCATTTAATCAATTAAGTTTAAGTATTTTGCCATATCTTCGTCACTGTAATTCCAGATCTATTATATATAAACCAAGAACCATACAAAGAATTTGGGCCTCAGACGAGTCTTATCTAAAGAATTCATTGCAAATAATGCATTATGATTGTGCGGTTGTGATAATAATTTATTAAACCAAATTATCGAGCTTCAGCTAAACACCAACCCCAATGTATTTGACCATTGCACGACATAGCCAAACGAAAATTAAGTCCCACGAAATGACGCGTTTCGTCATTTCATGGTCATCATCAAAACACGACTGCAAATTGACTGACTAGGAATCAGGCGAATTGCATATTTTAGGCATGGAAAATCAGAAATGCGGCTCTCACTACTAGTGGTCTTTTATACACCTTATTCGATTGGCAATTTGGGCTGCATAATTTCTATTAAGTCATGAACATAAAATTTTCTAGCTTTTGTAACACTTATGTAAGTTTTACAATTAAATAATCAATGGTTGCACTGGTGGTGAAAATAATAATTTAAGTCAAGTTTGGAGTTTGATTCAAACATTATGCTCCCAAACTTGACTTGAAGAATTGTTGTCACTCCCCGCACAAACGACATTTCCAATCATGTTGTTCGAAGACTGGTTAAATACAATGGGGTTGGTGTTTACTTCAAGCTCGCAAACTTGATTTAAAGCATTGTTACCACCACCCGCGCAATCAATTATTGTTAAATGTACAATATATACAAGACTGCTATGGAGGAGAGCGGCAAATTTGATTTCCCATGCCTGATACATGCATTCAATATGTTCTCGTTTAAATTTTCACCGTTGGTCAGTTTGCCGCAGTGCTCTGATGATTAATATTGAAAGACGAAACGCGTAAGTACGTTTGACTGGTGATAGTTTAACTATGCTGTGCGACTGGTAAGATACAATGGGGTGAGTATTTGAACAAAGCTTCAAACATAATTTAAATATTGCAAAAAATGTGTGCCAATGGAACCGAAGATAGCTGCTCCATTGGGGAATTTCTAATTTGTTTGTAAATCTGTTTCCTAAATTTAAAATAAGTCGAGGACATACATGATCTCATAATAACAGTTAGGTACTGTTTTTGTTGGAGAATTAATATATATATGCTATTATGTATTAGGTGTTGCGCACCTAGTTACAAATTAGTTCAAATATGACCAGAAGGATAAACCAAAAGCAGCATGAACGGAAAGTATAATCTCGTGCACATTCGTTTCGTGCTTACTGGCGACTCATCAGAAGGAGCCGGTATTACGCCCTTTACCACTATATATTTGGGTGAGGAATGTGGGAAAATAGGACGGTACAATCTCCTATACAAATGTGTAAACCTGCAGTAGTGGAGCTAACTTCATATAAAGTCATCGACAATGCGACTTCAAAGCTAACTCACTATACATTATATATATATATATATATATATATATATATATATATATATATATATATATATATATATGCCAAAATCCCACAAAGGAAACTTAGTAAACAACCTAGCAAACAGAATCAGGAAGATCTGCTCTGAACACAAGATTGAGGACGAACTGGGCTACCTCAGGAAAATTTTGCTAATGAACAACTACCCAGAGCGTTTCATTGATGTCAACATCAGACCATGGACCGAGTGTCGAACGCATCTGTTCGTCACCAATGCGGTGACATCATGCAACTATCCGTCTGGATCCAACATCGTCGACTTCCCAATGGTTCGGGCACGTACTACGCAAACCCGAAGACGTAATGGTACGGCAGGTGATGAACCCAGGTCAATGCGCGTTCTGGCGCCGCCGCCGAGGCGGACAACCGAAGACATGGCTTGCAACAATCAAATCGGACATGGAACCTCCTAGGTTTACGCAATGTTTATGGTCCGCGTCACTGGGAGCGTCATTGGCCCTCTTTATGTTCCGAAATGGCTGCCAACCGCCCGGCATGGAGAGGTTTAATCCGGGATATCAATGGAGCCGGCTTATCCTCTAAAAGGAGCCAGCCGCAGTAAAGTAAAGTAAAGTAACATCAGACCACGGCAGATTCGTACTAGAGAGGATACCGTCAAGCAGGTTTTCCTAAACTTACCATTTAGAGGCGACGTACCAGCCTCAATAATTGCACGGCGGCTGAATAGAATAACTAAGGACAACTTTCCCAGTGTTAAAGTTAATATGACATTTAGTACACAGAGAATCATGAGGTTGGATGCCAAAGATCAATTGCCAATTCTCTCCAAATCATTCATAGTCTACAAATTCTCATGTATGTGCGGTAGCACATATATCGGACGTACGAAGAAGCAATTGATAAGCAGAATCCAGCAACATTTGCCACAGAAATTGATTAACAAAGGCTTGCCACCGTCAGGAAAATCAGCTATTTCCGATCATATATTGGCAACGGGGCACCCTGTCAATTCGACCAATTTCACAATTCTACATAAAGCAAAATCAGAAAAATTATTATTTATCTATGAAGCCCTTTACATAAAACAACAAGCACCTGACCTTAATATTCAAAAGTTTCATCAACATGATATTCTTATCGACTGGCCAAGAATAACAAAATTCAACAACAATCTACTAGTATCCAGTCAAGAACAAACAGGCCCTCGACTAGAATCAACAAACATACAATCGGATTGGCAACAAACTGAAGTGGAAATAACAGAGGCGCATACGGTGACAGAAGTCTCCAAACAATGTGAGCGTTTAACACTGCAATCCACACTGGCGCTGTTACCATGTGGAAACGACAACTTTGCGCAACAAGGTGAAACGATCAACTATACTGGGAAAAATAGCACTTGTACATGTAACAGTGAACAATGCGCACAAATGGTTAATTCTCAAGCTATCAAAACAATAATGACCAGATCTCAGACATCACTTTGCAATACTGCGAGAATGACCTTTACATGCAAACACGCATACACACAAACACAAACGCATACACACTCACCAACTAGCCAAAACAAGAAACAGAAGTAAAAACGAGTCAGATTTGTTACCACTAGCATAATCAATTGAAAACCCAAAATGTATAAATATGTATGATTGTATAAGAGATGATTAGTATTCACGAAATAAATGGCCTTTATCCACTTCGAAGGTTTGTGTTTTCCCACACAAGAATATATATATATATATATATATATATATATATATATATATATATATATATATATATATATATATATATATATATATATATATATATATATATATAATAAATGACCTCATCATGCACAATTATAATTTTACTTATTTTGGTATTAACAGATGATCAACAAGGAAATGTCGAAAACGATCCAATTATTTATGTGTCGTTATAAATGTGTACACGAGAACGACATCCACGTTAGCCAAAGTATCACCTTCATCTAATGCACATTTTTCAAAAAATTGAACCAAATAATAAGGGTTCATCAATTTATGATCAAATATGTGGAAGTGTTTTCTTAGTCCACGAGATAAAAACTTTAATATTTAGTGGAGTGCTGGTTATTAGCAACCATTAATGAGTTAACCGATTTATGCATTTTAATCAAACCATATACCCTGTCCGCAGCAATTTCTGGCCAGTACATGAAGAGTTCCCAATAAGAACAAAAAAGATCTAGTGGATAAATTGCCCTTTCTACACTATACAATTCTTTGTTTATACTGATATATGTAAGTAATTAATGGGTCAGGTGCTTATATCAAGACCGCAACCTTGATTATAAGAAACCATATACCCGTTTGCGCGTAATACCATGGGCTGTGTTCAATTGCTTATTAATAAACCTATTAATGGCGAAGGGTTTTAGATGCTATTTTAATATTTATTTTAATTCGCCCCCTCGCTAACTATTGATTTCACCATTGATTAAATAGTATCAAACAGTAAGAATTAAACGATTAGTTTAACGCGTGAAAAGGAAAAACTAACATTCAGTGACTGTAGTTTCAATTATAGGAATGTATATGTGTATACAATTATTTTTAACTGAATTCTTACTAATTATGTGAACATAGATGCATATACGCGACGTGAGACTATCTAGTGAAACATCAGTTTATTATTATGAGACTACTAACTTGCATGTATAATCAGAGTGGTTAAAAGATTTTTTTTAAATTTTTTTGTTTTTTCTTCATACATGTGACGAACTGTAGACTGATTAAGAATATCGAGATTCGTATAAGAGATATGTACGCTGAAAATAGAAACTAAGGACAGCACTTTGTTATTCACAACAAAGATTAGGTTATTATGCAATACCCAGAATCGCAAAATCGATCACTTTCCAGATTCCGAAATTTCAACGCACCAATGTTGCCCGAGGCGCATGGGAAAATTTCCATATGTTCCAACTGTACATTAACATTTTGCAGGTTGCCCACAAGAATATTTATGCTTTTGGTAAATACTATGAGGTTTCTTCCTCTTCAGGCTACCGTTTTTACTTTATTTTCTATAGCAGCAGGTATTTAGAATTGCTGTTATCAATTTTGATGAAATTTAGTTAATCTCAAAAATTAACTATTAACAGGCTTGGTATATATTATTTATTGAAGTAACATTGATAAAGACTATATATTACGTTGAGTTTACCAATGCTTTAATAGACAAACGTATAGAAGATTGCACTGTCCAACTGCCACAATTTCCTTAATTAAATCTATTGTTGGTTTTTGGCGTACTTCCTCCACATACTGAGAGTCACCAGCAAGCACTAAACGCATGTGTTCATGAGATTTTGCCTTCTTTTCATATTTAATTTGGAATATTCTTTTAGTCCTATTTTAATTAAGTTGTTATGTGTAACGCAACATCTCACACGTGATTGAATATATATATATTTAATCTCTGCAACCAAAACAACATAATTTATCCTAATTTGAGCACTTGACCTTAGAAGTCTTATTTGTAGCTATACTAGGAACTATTTTAATGTTACAGTGTTACCGTGAAGCTGGTAGTTGAAAGAGGAAGAGAAATCACAGCGGAATGAAAGATTCCTCGGAAATTCATACAGTTCCGGACAACGTTCATTTATCGCACCATCCTCTGAATATGGCAGCATATTCGAATAAAGTGATTCAATTAACATTAGAAATAGTTGGGCTTGTCTGTTCAGCTTCTAGTCTAAACGTGGCGCAAGTGTCCGCACCAACGGAAAAAAGCGCGAAGGAAATTTCTGGCGATTCAAAAAAATATCAGTTATTCTGGGCAGATGGTGCTCGTTAGCCTTCATCGACAGACCATCCAAGAGAGGCAAAAATCTGAAATTAAACCAGTGGGCTGGTGTTGCTCATCAAATATCGCTGTCAGGCCATCAAATGACAGATTGATTCTAAATCTAAATCATCCGTCACCATTTGGAATGGGTGACCTGATGTTTTCTTACAGCCCATGAACAAAAATGAAAACAATTAAAAATAATTCATCGTCCGCGAGCTGCATAAACATGATCACTTTATTTTCTGTCTCGTTTAGCTGTGAATCGGAACTCTCAGGGTTGACGGCTTTTAGTGCGATAATAGAGAACTAGTATCGTCGTGTGAACGTCATAGAGTGGACATTGATAGTGATAAATTTAAAAAAATCCAAGCATAGGCCAGTTAGTAACTGATAAACCTGTGCGTTCGGAATGTATATGTCATAAAAAGCCGCATTAATAGACTTGAGGTTCAGGAATAAATAGGAGGATATTGATTAGTACGCTTTTATGTTTTTACTGGAAAAGACCGCACGCCAAAATACACATGATGGACAACCAGCAGCCTTATCTGCTACTCGCATGCTACTTAGACCCAGATATAGTTAATCCTATGGCTCCTTGAATAAAAGTGCTCTTCCTTCTTGTGCTACGCAGTCTTCGACGGATGTTGAATTACTAAAGCACGATGTCCACATTGCATGCCTCCAAGAGGCCAGAACTGCTTTGAGTACTCAACAAGGGAACACCAAAATCACCAACAGATATGATAGGTAAAATGTATTTATGGCTGATGCAATTATTATCCAAAGGAAAGAAAAAATGCCATTTTTGTGGCTTGTTAAGCTGTGTAGAAGCAAAATTAATAGGTAGAAATTGAACCATCATCTTCCTACACAAAATGTTATTTAAAATAGGTGTCCTTTTTCTTTGGTATTCGATGCTTAATAGTTGGTTGAGGACTTTTGACAAAGCTTGGATTAGCATTAACCTTGCAATGAGTTTTGATCCTGAGAGATTTTCTTGAAAAATAAGATTAAGTGAATAATTTCTGCTATTCTAACTTGAGTAGGTCTCATGCAAACTGTAGATATTTTTTCACCTGAAGGTTCTTCTTTAAATACTCTACTATTTGCTTAACATTGTACTCAAAATAGATTTCCTTTACACGATTGGTTCGTTTATTTATCACGTTAATCTTAAACATCGTGAGATAACGAGTAGTTTGATGCAAATAGTGTCCATTCAACGTGGATTTTCAATTTTATTCTCTTCTTAGGATGCCAATTTTTCTTTGTTTATTTGGATGTCAAGAAACGAACACGTATTTGTTTCGCTTCTCCTAAATTTCATTTGTGCTGCACAACATTAAAATAAAAAATAATCTGAAAACTTACTCGTATAACAGACTCGCATTCCTCTATAACTGAGTCTATATAAACAGACCGAAGAATCCACTGGAAAGAACATTGTTTGCGCGGGCGGGGATATCCATTACTATAATCAAAGTTGCGATATTGATATAAAAACTGACCCATTAAGTACATACATTTGTCAGTATAAACTAAGAAATTTATAGTGTAGAAGAGACCGGTTTCGTCCATATTGAGAACTCATCACGTACTGACCAGAATTTGTGCGAACAAAGCTAGAACCTGTCCGCAGCAAATTCCGGCAAATTCCTGATGAGTTCCCAATAAGGACATAAAATTCTTAGTTAATATTGACGAATGCATGTACGAATAATTCGATGTCATACAACGCGACAAAGCCCGAGTTATTCACCCAACCCAGCCGAAACAACTAATACATATTGCACATAAAATAAAATCAATAAACATTCATTATTCAAATAATTCACCAGAAAGCACTACCATTAGTGTTTTATTTATGATAAACAAAATTTTAAAACTATAATCAAAAGCCCGTATGGACGCGCTTAAATCTTATATGGTCATGTTAAATTATTGTTGTTTGCGATAATAATTTTTCACCATTACTTTAACTTTGTTATACGCAAAGTCTGCTGTATTCCTGTCAATATTTCGGATTCCAATTTGGAGATCCTTTTTCAAAGGTCCGAATATGAAAAGAAATTTTGACAATTAATGAAATAGTTACAAATGCCGTTGAAACGATTCCATCTGTACATGTTCGTAGATCTCATATATATATTACTAGTGGTTCTCTAGAAATAATTTCTTTATGTATTTGCGCTTGTACATACGTCATTAACTGAGAAGCTTTCATTTTAATATAATTAAATGTACGTTTAGGTTCATTTGAGTGAAACTACAGTGATCGTCTACAAAATGCTTACGTTTCTCAAGATAAGCATTCATTATGTATGCATTTCTTTGTTTGTAAATGTGCAACACTCAGATAAATATTTTTACATGCAAATGTACGTTTACCTAAGTAAAATTACATTGATTATATGCCATTTCCAGTCTTCACCTGTCGGAATAATAATTTTATTTTCCCTATGTGATATATAGTACTGATGACTGACATTATTGATTGGGAACTGACAAGCACCTATAAACTGGTTGTAAGTTCATGTCAGGATAAATTGTAAAACACTAGCAATAAGTAATGTAATAAGATATGAAGTTACAATAACTGAAGGTGAGACATGAAGTTTAGAAAATTAACTTCCGAATGGATGATCATAGTCATATTATAAGGATAGTCGATATTTAACTCGGAAGTTTAGTAATAGATTTTGTTATCTATAATGAACCTTAATTTTATGTTCACTTCTTCCTTCCTTACTGGGCACATAGTCTCACCCACATAAAACAGATTTCAATACTTACATTGACTTTCATACACTACTGATTTATTCAATGGTTAAATATTCTGCTTTTGATTAAGATGTATAGTGATCTGTCTATTTAGAAAATTTCGTGTAGAATTTTTTGATGCTACTGATTTTACTTTCCTCGTAAGTTTAGATTCCTTTATTATCCTGATTCTACGATCGTCCTTCGTTGTCATAAGTTTAAATTCCATTCACTCATGATTAAATTAACCAGTGTTATTCATCATCATTTGTATAATGAAACTAGCATTGATTTTTTAGACGTTGATAATTATTTAAATCAAGTTTGCGAGCATGAAATAAACACCAATCCCATTTATACACATTTCCCAGTATAAACTAAGCATCGTATAATTTAGAAAAGTTAAATCATCTGGTAGACCGATTTCGTGTTTATTTATAATCGTTGAAGTACGGTGCATAATTTGCTGCGGACAGGGATCCGACTTTTGACTCTGTACATTGCGTCACCCTGCCGCGTGCTAAGCACAATTTTCAGTTATACATTAACTTATGTGTTCTATTAGACTTTCCTTCAGGTGGAGCCTATATGGTATCACTTTTTTGGAATTGGTATTTACATAAAACTCCAAAACTGGATTTAACTAATTGTTATCACCGCCATCGCAATCAATGATCGTTTAATTTTATAAATGTTCACCTAATTACTACTGCTCCAGGACGCATGGTGTCTATCTCACAATGATGGATTGGGAGTGGCTCAATGTAGCTTAGGTCTAAAGAAATTCCATATGGGCTCCACCGGAATGGAGGGTTAACAAAGAATATAAGTTATTGCATAATTTAAAATTGTGTGTAGCATGCGGCAGGTGGCTCAATGGATAAAGTCGCAGACACTGAATTAAAAATGCCCAGGTTTGAGCCCAGTCTATGGGAAAATACTAGACAATACTTGACGAGTTCAGATCGCATAGAAATTGTGCAGCCGACATTTCAGTCAAGTAAAATATATGCGAGATTAATAGGGGACGTGAGCCAATTTTCTGATTTTTCTTAACTTATATATATATATATATATATATATATATATATATATATATATATATATATATAATTCTGATTAATCCTCGTTGGTCAGGTTACCATCGTGCTGTAATAATGACTGTGGAAGGTCGAACTGCATCAGTACGTGAACCTGAAAATTTTTTTCTGTTGTGCGACTAGTTGAATTGGGCGTTGAAAATCACACGAATCGATTTGAAGCACAATATTAATGAATATTAATTAGAGAAGATTGCACGAGTCCTAGACAGAAACAAGCTCCATTAATAGATTTAGTATGTTGAGTGTAGATTAAATTTTGCATGATCGTATAAATTTATAGTTTATTTATATACTTTATAATAATTCACGATACCATTTATCTTATATCATTCTTTAATTCTTGTCATTTTACTTTATCTATTAATTAAAGTACGGCGCTTATAATATACATTTAATGTTTGATATCGGCTTTCCTTGCAATGTTATGTCTATCTTTCTTTATTCAATCAATTTCCCAAATTTATCCTGTGACATTCAATTATTTTAGCTATTTATCTTGTTAACACATTTTATCATAAAATTTTGGTCGTTTATCCTGATATGTATTTAAAACTTATGTATGATAATTACTTGCCCCTCGCTTAACTGTGAGGTCATTCATATGTAAGATGTATTGCATAGTGAGAAGAAAAGAATAAGTCCGACGTGTGCAAAGTGTTAATGGCATCTGATCTATGTAGTTTCACTTAAATGAACACACATTTTTTATTATTATATTTATTCGAAGGCTTCTGAGGTCCAACATACACATGATGAATTATTATCTTGAGGAGTAATTTGTATGAGATCTCTGTAATTTCACAATGTTGAGCATTCGCGTACATGTAATTTTATTAAACCGAACGCTTTTCATTAATAGACATACGCGTGGAATGTCAGTGATAGTTGTGATACCTGTCAATAAGTGTAAATATAAACATGTCAATAAAATGCTACTTTGATGCTGAACTCTTACGTTTCCGATGAAAGAGTTATCTCATACTCTCACAAATCTTCTGGGTGTTTACTGATTGATATTTCGATCATCTTATCGATCGGCTTGTTAAAAATCCGCGCTCCTTATTTTAACAGCATACCAAGTTCTAAGATCCGAGTCTATTATAGAGATTTTGGTGTTCTTTGACTAGGAGATCCGGCAGAGTACATCGAAATATTTGCCAAAAGATAAGAATAACTCTAGGGTTGCTTTTTCGAACAGATCGCGTGTTAACGCATCGAATTTTATTAAGAACCCCGTTAAAGAATTAGTTCATTCATTCATTGTGGCACTGAATTAAATCATTTCTTGCATAACATCATTCCTTATAAAGTGTTTTCAAACTGACTTCTTGTTACATACATATTCGTATATTATATTAGCAAGGTATTGCTCAGATTTGAAGATTATCAGTTTAAATATTTTAATGCTTGTTATAGGGCTGGCTAATGAAGTACTAAGCAGATTACGATTACTGATTAATAGAACGCTTTATTCGCTGATAGACATATTGTACTACAAACTACTAATTTTGAATATTTCACTGTGGCACTGAATTGAATTGGCTACTGCATATATTCATGGCTTGAATGTGTATTTGAATTGAATTCTTGTTACGTTAAACTTTGTGTATTATTTGAACTGGTAAACGCCAAGATTTGAAGATTTTCTGTTAGTTTAAATCTTCTGATACAATAGGCTGGCTAATGAATTGCTAAACACGTTTGGATTACTTATTAACTTAAAGTTGTCATCGCTTGCACATATTATTGTACTATAAACACATAATATTGATCGTCTCTTTGATTTCTATTGTTTTTATAGGCTGGTGTCGTGCTCGTCATTGAATATGCTTCTTTAATTCTGTTTTACCCATCTCTTGTAAGTCTCGACATGGACCGAAGACGTCACAGACGAATGGACTTCTTATGTTGTGTTTCGTGCAATTCTGCGTCAATTATGGCGCCAATTTTTGGTAATTTTGGTAATTTTAAAACCGCATTATGCATACACTAAATAATTATTGAATGCACGGATTATAATAATTTTTTCTTAAATAAAATTTGTTTACACAAAACCGCACAAACATTTTATTAAACAATAGTTGAAACATTAAATATATTTGACTTTGGTTACAACCGTAACGTATTTTTGTACGATTGCGAAAAGCTAAAATGTGACATTCAGTACTATTAGTTTCACCAATATTTTACTGTTCTGAGTTTCTTGTAATAAACAGCATATTTTTCTTGCTGCTTAGTCTACCGTCAATTAAGTCATCCAATTGATAAATCATTGATTGCGTGAGACAAAATTAAGGAAAATTTGAATCAGACTTGCATTATTGAGGTATATTCCATTCCCAAAAGACATAAACATTATTGCATAGATTTTATATATGCTGCATATTATAATTTTGAAACTTCTTATGCATACCTCTCAGTTTGACTACTACTAGTTAGATTTATGTGGCTCTCAGATGATGTTTAATGAAAACTGAAACATGATATTATTTATGGCTGAGCTCAGTGATTTGAGTAACCGATTCCGAAGCAGACGTGCATATGTTCGACAGTACATGAAAGGTTCCTAATAAGGACAAAATCGGTCTACTGGATGAGTTGTCTTCTCTACACTATACGATGCATAGTTTACACTGGCAAAAGTATGTATATAATGGGATTGGTGTTCATATCAAGATCACAACCTTCATTTAAATAAATTACCTGATCTGCGTTTTGACTAACGCAGCTTTCATTGTTCCAGTAATTTTCTTTTTTCATAATATTTCGTTCTACATTACCGTAGATCTTCATCAGATGCATTTCACGAAACAAATGAAGCAACAACGCCATTCCTTCATTTAAATACTTTTATCACTGCTCGCGCAAACATTGCTGGTTTAGTTCTTAGATGATATTTAAGGGAAGCTGAAATACGATAGTATTTTTAGCGGAAGATAGGTTTCCCAATTTTTGAGTTGCTTAAATTAATATCAGATTGGTTTTATTTTCAAGTTCGCAAACTTAACTTTAATTAGTTTCTTTACTGTTACTTTTTTCTGGTGCACATATTAGTCTGCAGACGCGTTTTTGTTTTGGAATATAGACAAATAATCTGACACCTTAATTATAATCAAGGATGCCTTCTTGATATAAACACCTGGCCCATTAATTACTTGCATATGCGGCAGGGTGGCTCAGTGATTAGAGCACCAGATTCGGAAGCAGACGTGCCCAGGTTCGAGCCCTGTCCGCGGCAAATTCCGGCCAATACATGATGAGTTTCCAATAAAGACGAAACCGGTCTACTACGCAAAGCTGGGTTTATACTGAAAAATATACATATATAATGGGTCAGGTGTGTATATCAAGATCGCAACCTTGATTATAATAATTATCATCGCCCGCGCAACCAATGTTCGTTTAATCTGGCACCTGATCCATTATGTACGTAAATTTGTCAGTATAAACCGAGCAATGTATAGTGTAGAAAAGGCAGTTCATAAAGTAGACTTGTTTTATTCTTATTGAGAACTCTTCGCGTTCCGTCCGCGGCTAATTCTGGACTGTACATGATCAATTCCCAATAAGGGCGAAGCCGGTCTACTGAATGAATTGCCTTTTCTAACCTGTAAAATTCTTGGTTTATATTGACATATGTATTTATAAAATGAGACAGGTTTTTATATCACGATCGCAACCTTGGGTAAAATAATTATTATCATCACCCTTGCAACCAATCTTCATTTAAATAATCTAGTAGAGTGGATCCATATAAGAAAGAGAATTTATAAAGTTCCTTATGTAAAGCTCAATAGGATACCTTTTGTACTTCATTGTTAAACGGCCGTCAGTACTGCATAGGTTAATGCCGGCTCCTACTGATGAATAGCCAGTAAGCACTAAATTGGTGCATACATGAGATTACTACTGCTAATTTCGCCGACTTTAGCATACACTTCATGTCGTGTATGAATTAACATGTTACTAAATACGCGCTTCTAAGCACACATTTTAAATGATAAATACTAAGTACATAATCGGTAATGTAACTTAGAACGTCATTCAAGCCATGTTGTTAGATGTCGCTTTCTTTCAGAGCGCTAATCAACAAATTCTGGAGCAATGAATATTGTGTATACATATAGTGCTTTAACCTCCGAAATTCAGTTTTATTTCTGTTTTGATGATGACCAAGAAAGGAAGAACTTTGCCTGTATTTATAATTAATGGTTCAAG
Organism: Eudiplozoon nipponicum; assembly: GCA_029291075.1. Lineage (NCBI taxonomy): Eukaryota > Metazoa > Platyhelminthes > Monogenea > Mazocraeidea > Diplozoidae > Eudiplozoon > Eudiplozoon nipponicum. The sequence continues at coordinate 156,816 of JAQBSW010000706.1, forward strand.
TAAGATTAAAAGGATATATCAAAGTCAGCATAAACGAAAGGTATAATCTCATAAACACATACGTATCTTGCTTACCGGCGACTCATCAGTAGGAGCCGGTACTACGCCTTATATCCACTGTATTCTCATTCATGAAATGTTGGACAATTGTAGAGCACAATCTCCTACACGAGGTTGAATTCAAGCAGTATTGAAGCCAACTTCATATAAAGTCTTCGACAATGCGACTTCAAAGCCAACTCACTATATACAATATGCACTGAGCCTGTATATTGTATTAACATTATGGTTTTCAATAAATGGTACCAACGAAATGAATTTCAAGGGTTGCAATATTTCACTAAAATTGAGAATTACAACTTCTGAACTCCTGCTTCTCTGGTCTTGATCGCTGTCGGTTATCAGATTTCGTGGTAATCATTATATAATTCCATTAAATATATAACATATATGTATTGTTTGATGTCGCAGTATTGAAGACTTTATAATACGTTAATTCCATTATTGCTTGAATACCCATTCATATAGGAGATCGTACTGTCCAACCGTCCCACATTTTTTAGGACATGACGTTTTGCCTAACAAAGGAATTTTAGTTAATCAACAGATTCTTCACTTTGGCAAATCATTCCACAATATATAAAATATTGTCTTATTTTACATTTTCGTATATCCAATTTTGGATAGTGTTTAGTCTGTATCTGGGCATTTTGATTCCAACTGTCCTGACATCATTTTCTGCAGAATTTTCATGATCTGCGATAAAATTCTACAATTTTATCATTAAATACTAAAGGTATTTAAGTATCGGTCAGAGGATTCAACCAAATACATATTTATGCGAAAAACTTCTCGCTAATGAACAGACATCTTTCCAACTTCACGTAGCAAGTTTCTATCTGAACCTGCATAGCGTCTCCTTTTGTCAGCTAATTCTATTTCAAGCTAGACTTCTTGTCTCAGCGAATCTAACCTGAGTTCTGAATGCGCTAGCATTGTATAGCTGTTCAGATTTACATATTTGGATGTAGTTATCTACAACTTAATATGTTAATCTTAGTTAGTTCGCGCGTCTGAAAACTTAGAACAGTGTTATATAATAAGCTCACCAGTAGCATTTATGTAGAAGTGTTCATAGATTTGGCAGGATTCAACTCTGTTCGCATCTTCTTTTGTGATAAATTTGGTTTCACGCTTATTAAGGGATAAGCGTCAGCAGCGAAAGCAGAATAAACATTTTAAATAAACTAACTGTTTACGTATATACATTTACCTTGCACTTCCTTTTTTACGTCAGATGAAATTGATTATTGTCGTGACAATGGTGATCCTTTGGACTATTGTAGGCGTAGAGAACAACGGCAAGGTTCACGTAATATTTTCTTTCCTAAAAAACTCCGTACATTTGATGAGCGAACATCAACTAGCCACCTTGGAAGGCCAATGGCGCAGTCTAAGAATTTTCTTGGACACTATCATTACCACGATCATTACCATCTTCATCATCACCACCACCACCATCATCATCACCGTTACGAGGAAGCCTCTGATGTGGAAAATGATGACACAGGTTGTCCCAGTAGAACTTCCGTCAGAAGTTCGGCGCAATTGCATAGTCATCAGACTGTTTCGCCTCGAAAAGAGCCTGTTGGAGATGTAGAAATGGGGGCGAATAAAGCAGTTATTAACCATTTTGCGCATGGAATCAATAAAGTCGTTGCCAAGAACATTAAAGAGCAATCCACTTGTAACAAAATAGTTTCAGAAACTATAACTGATAGGACTCCGAGAGTAGACAAGCTTTTATCGAAAAATTCTGAAGTGTTAAATAAAGTTGTTGCTAATGTGCATGGGATAGCACCTGAAATGTCGTGCTTGTGCCACGACCACCTGAGTCAAATTGAACCAAATTGTAATGTGGCTGCAAATGATCCACTGAGTACACAGCAGCTGATTAATAATCCATCAAATAAACCATGTAAATCTTCCTCCATTTTAATGGCTTCCTCAACGGATGCACTTGACTCGTGCGAGAGCACGAAGTCACAATCCCAACACAGTGGATCGCTGCCATCAGATCAACGTGTTTCAAACTCAACCAACTGTTCCATTATGCACAACTACACCGACGCTGCAAAATGTGTTGAAAAAGAAGACATATCTGAAACCAACTACTATTGTAATGCTAATTACGACACCAATACGCCGGATTTTGCAGGAAGTAGGAGTTTTGGTAATCGCAATCAACTTAACTGGAAGAAACATATGAATAAAACCAATAGTAACACCAATGTGAATTCAGCGAAGTCTGCTTCGTCTGTAATTAAAAACACATCTTCTTTTCAGTTTTCGTGTCAGCCTCCAGAAATACCAAAACAATTAGGGATTAAGTCAAATTCAATTTCTCTGCCAGAAGAAAATCTACAGAACGTCGTAAATCAACAATCTAAAACTTGTACCTGCTCAAAAAATTCAACCTTCTCAAGAGGTTGCAGCGTTGATTTCTGTGAGAAATGGGATCGGTTGACTGGTCATGATTGCGACTTACTACTTTGTGATATGGTGTCCCGATGTTGGTCAGGTCAGATAGCGTTCTTCGTTGGCCTACAACTGGCTGAAAACCGTTTTCTTCGTGTTTTAGTATATTGTTTAGTGTTGGCTATTTGTGCTATACTTGGTGCAGTAATGTGGTTTGGCAACAGTCTGCAGATCGGAGTAGATTTAGTTCGGTTAGTTCCACATGGCACAAATGAGCATGGTTATATTAGCACCACTTTAAGTCAATTCGGATTGCTCAAATTTGATGTGTATCTACGCGGGGAAACCAATCTTCCGAAAGTGTTATGGCAGACTGGCGTTCGCGGTGACACTAGACACGAATATCGTCAACGTGAAGAAGATCTTTTCAATAGGCGTTCGAGAAATAGACTTTTACCAAGACAACGACGCCGAAGACAAAGAAGTGCAATAGATGACACAACTACTACTGTGAGTGAGGACCTCCATATCAGTTCACCAAGGACACAGCGTCACTACAAACCACACATGAATCAACCTCTTATTCAGCATACGGCTTTACCAAATGTCGTGAAGTCGATGTTATCTTCAACTGAAATTAAACAGTCAAATAGGGAGGCAAGAGCTTTTTACGATCAGTTTTACGGTGTCCATAATATAGAAACAGGTAATTGGCCAAGGGTTTCCTTGTCCAATAATGTGCACGAACCTTGGCCTAAAATGTCCGACCATATTGGTGATAATCGATACGATGGCACGAAATTAGGTTCGGTTTTTGATACAAAGAAAGAAGTATTGACTGTTGGCAACAAACCTGTTGGTCATTATTATGCGTTCTCTCACCGAAATAGAGAAGAATATTCACCAGAACAGACTGTTGGTTCATTTTCAGTATTGGAACCTCAAAAGATGTATAGTGAAATTGTAAATAACACTAGGAAAATTATTAGCAGCACTACTAATTCTTGGATTGATAGACTTAGCCAAATTGGAAGCAAACGTATTCTGTCGGATCCAAATCTAGCATCAAAAGCGACACGTCAACCTGGCGGTAGTGTTGGAGTAAATTTTCCCTTGGAGCAGCAAGCTATTCTTAAACTTCATAACTATCTGTTGAATTTACCGTCGAATAATTTGTACTCTGAAAACTCAGATAACTCGTCAAGTAATGGTAGCCAAGCTGAGGTTGTGCAATTGGCCGGCAAGGAATATCATTGGCTCGATGTGTTTCGAAGATGGCTGTTACGAATGCAGGCCGCCTTCGATGCTGCAAGAAGATTGGGTCAAATCAGTGAATTGGGCCTCTGCCAATCGGATGTCAGTGAAGAGGCTGTTATTGGCCTGCACTTGATTGTACAAACAAATCCCGGTGTACAGTTATCCAAAGTAAGATTTTATATATTTTTTTCTTGCCAGTTTTAAATGTATATTGCATAAAATAGAAAATGCGATTCATCAAGTAGACCTGTTTCTTCCTTCATGGGCAATAATGAATTAGTGTCCAAAATTGCCATGCTCGAGGCTCGAACCGTGGTCACTCAGTGGTTACAATCACGGACTCCAAAGCAGACGCACCCAGGTTCGAGCCCTGTCAACAGCAAATTCTGAACAGTTCTTGAGGAGCTCCCAATAAGAATTAGACAAGTCTACTGGATGAATTGCCTTTTCTACACTATGCAATGATTAATTAGTAATTTAAAATGATTATATATATATATATATATATATATATATATATATATATATATATATATAATAGGATTGGTGTTTATATCAAGATCGCAACTTTGATTTAAATAGGTGTTTTTACCGTTGAGAGTTAAAAGAAATTTGTTTCAAAATTCTGTTTATTTGCTAGTTTTATTAGCTACTAATATGATGGAAAATTGCGATGAGAATTGTTCTATGAAAAAAATTGGAGGTGAATAGCTGTTCTGACGCTCTTGCACAGGGCGTGGTTTCTCGCTATCATATGAATAATGTTATTTCTCTTAAGCATCATACTACGAAGCATTTCGGTTTGAAATAAAATACATTAACTTCACCATGGTTTCTTCGCTATTGAGCAACACATCAGAACTGCCACTCTAGCGCAATCGTATGCATGACGAATACTAATCATCTGCCTTATCACTACGCCGCCGGAAATATATTCATGGCTCTCGTTTTGTGTACTTTACCAGTTTTAGTTTTAATTCAACCGTGAATACTTGCTGTCAGTAGAAGTTGGACATATATATACTGTTTAATTTTTTTATAAAGTGCATTGTACAGTTTTTACTTAACAAATGATTAACTTTGGATGCTAATTTTTTTGCACTAGGTAATTGACTGAACAAATCAACAGAATAAATGTAGCCGTTGTTCCTGCTTTAAAAAATCTTAATTTTCTTTAAAAAAACAACCCGTGTTCTAGATTATGGCTTCTGAAATATTGGGTGATTTGTCAGTAGTAGCTAATTAACTTGTCTAGTCCGGATTGCCAACCTAAATATATTAATTTGTTTAACAGAATTCTGTTTGAATGATTCTTATTCTTCTTTCGTTAAGTATAGTGATTTAAATTCCATATAACTCTGTAACATTTCGTGATGCGATGTATTGTGTAAATCTTTAACTCTTCGGAATTAAGCTGTTGAAATTTTTATTCTGTTACACTTTCCTATGCCAGCAGGGTTCACAATAAAATGTTAGAAAAATAGTTCCAACGACTACTAAGAATGGATGACCTGCTGCCAAAATATAACTTTGAATAATTAACACAAGTAGCTCATGATTATGCAAAGATGATTTGATGTTGTTTATGATATGGTAAAGATTATTCTTCCATTAAATGGCTGAGTTTGTTTACTCTTTTACAGATAAAGACCGGTCGGTTAGTACGCAATGGTATCATTGATGAGAAATGCTTTTATGTTTACCTTAGAGCGTGGAGAACTTACGACAGGTTAAACTTCACTGCATTATCGCCCATCTTTCAGCCAGAGCCACGAAAACTGCCCGAACCACTGCTTCCACCAACACCAATTTTTGCACCATCTTCAGGTAAACTTATTTATTGCATTTAACAATATGACCCAAAAAATTTACAAAGCATATTAATAAAATGAGAAAAATTATTCTTTATGCATTGTCTTGTCAACGCGTGAAGCAATCTACATAATCTATCTCTAGGAAATACTTCCACTTAAAGCTCTTCATAACTCCAGATAAATGCGTTTAATCTTAATAATAGCTCGTGCTTATTTTGTACTAATCATGAATTCTTAACTATGTATGTTAGGCCCCGTGCCCATTTGGGTATCTAGATTTTTATTTATTTATATAAACAAACGATCTTTGATTTCGCGCACGGTAATAACAATTGTTTAAAACAAGATTTCGATCTTGATATAAAAAGCTGTCACATAGTGCACATACAGTTCCCAGTATAAACATATAATCGTATAGTGTGGAAAAGGCAATTCATCTAGTAGACTGGTTTCGTTTTTATTTTTATCCTTAAGGAGAACTTCTCTGAACGCGGGTACAATTTCACGCAAACCTCTTCGAAATATACATACATTATAAAGGTAATACAATTAAACAATAATTGATTACGAGGTTGGTGGCAAAAATTCTTTAAATCAAGTTAACGAGATTGAAGTAAATACCAATCCCATTGTATTTAACCAGTCGTCGGGCAACAGAAAAACTACCATCAGTAACATGCACTGACGCGTTTCAATCTTCCATGATGGTCATTAGTGTATGTTGGTAAACTGACCAGTGAGGATCAAAGCGTAATGCATATATACAAAAATCAATGTTAGATATTCAGCTCTCACCTCTAGTAATCTCACATTCAAAGTACTTGATTGAAATTTCGGCCGCACAAATTCTATATACAGTCAAGAACATTAACTTTTTACAGCTTTAGCTATATATATATATATAGGCAATACAATTAAACAGTCATTGTTTGCGCGGGTAGTGGTAAAATTCTTTAAATCAAGTTTGCGAGGCGGAAGTAAACATCAATCTCATTGTATTTAACCAGCCATCGAGCAACATGAAAAACTACAGTCATTCACACGTACTACATATCATCACATGACTGCATAGAATGTGTGCAGCCGAAATTCCCAGTCAAGAACAAAGTATACGAGAATACTACCAGTGTGAGCTGCAAATATATTATTTTGCTTTCATTTATAAGCAGTGCGGTTTTATTCTCGATAGTCAGTTTGCCATCGTACTTTGATGCTGATCGTGGAAGTTAAAAATTTAAGTATGTGTTAGGTGTTGCGAACCTAGTAACAAATTAGTTCAGTTATGACCAAAAGGATAAACCAAAGGCAGCATGAACTGAAAGTAAAATCTCATGCACATTCGTTTCGTGCTTACTGGCGACTCATCAGTGGGAGCCGGTATTACGCCCTCTAACCACTATATATTGGGGTGACGAATGTAGGATAATAGGACGGTACAATCTCCTATAGGAGATACATTTGATACTACACACTTTGTCCCTAATACTAATTTAGCTAGAAAAGGCCCGAAGGGATTTGTCAAAATCAGCCTAACCAAGAGGTGGAATCTTATTTACGCATTTGTCTCCACTTATCTTGAGGTACTGACATTGCGCCTCGAGCATACTATTTTGATACGGTTTACTAAATACAACATACCTTACGATCAAAATTGTTGAAATACTATATTTTTTATCAAATAATGTCATTTTTAAAGCGAGAACGTAATAAGTGTTGTCAATCGAGACTATACAATTTGGTTTTCGCTGAAGGGCAAGGTATTCAGGTTGGTTGTTATTCACATTTGTGTTGAATGAGAGAATCATAATATTTTTGGTCAATTTCAGATTCATCACTCGTAAAAAGTTGCGAATTTGCTTTTATGTAGCAAATTGAATTAGTTTATTTCAAGTTTACTCAACGCATACGTCTAGGAAATTGCGTCGTATTAATGCCCCACATTTGTTGAAGGAATATATAGTTTGGTTATGACGCAGCGCTGTCTCCTTCTGATGAGTTTCCTTTAGAATGAAGTGCAATGGGCGCAATTTGTGCTTATGCTAACTCTGACCTATCCACTTACTCGTTTTATGCTTCCAAGTGGTAGTCGGCTTTTTACTCATTTTCATTTGTTAGTATGCATCTTGTTGCGCAATGTCTCAGTAAAGTTTGCTTTTAAAATAAAATTTTGGCAATAAAAATGTAACTTGAGTCGGCACTTATAGTCGATTGGATAATTTTACACAAAATGTATAACACCGGAAGATGAATTGACAAAAAAGCGGGATTCGCCTTAAAAGACAAATGCCTCTTATGTAAAGTTGAATTAACCGGCTGTCTTGCAGTGTTCGACAGGATTCAGGCCAACAGATTCCAGATAAGTAAATGGTCTACTAAAAGCTATTTATATATAACATTTTGCGCATAATTAACATATATTTATTTCATGCTAGACCAGGAGGACGAATTTAAATATGCATTACCAAACATAATTCCACCGATGCATGCCTTTTTGAATTAGCCAATACCCGTGAATGAGTGCGGGAATAATGTACAATGCCCATTATAGTGTGCGTCGGAGAGGAACACCATCTGTCATTACCTGTGGTTTACCAGTTCAGCTATATTTAATACAGGTGTCACTTATTCTATTTATTTCTGAAGATAGATCGCTAATTATATTCTTCTGTTGATGTTCATCTAAACGTAACTGATTTCCTTTCAACGTAGGAGGAAACAACTTTTATATTGAAAGAAGTGGAAGTAGATAACCAGTAATATATTTTATCCTATTTGTTTTATCTAGTCAACGATAGAATCGTGGGGAGTGGGGGGCCTTATATTATACGGCGCAGTGCGGATTTATACTCGCAAACCGGGCAAATCGGCGACACTTATAGTACAGAAAACATTGACATTGTTTCGAGAAGCAAAAGTTACGCCTCCGACAAGATTTCAACATTATCTAATTCAGGCCGCAAGATGTCGTCATCACTGCATATCTATCCATCAGTACCTGTTCTAAAGCAGTCCACTAGTTCTAAAACAGTACGCAGCATTTTCAAGCAAAACAATGTTGCAACTCAATTGACGAGCTCACATATTCCCGGGGAACTATTATTGCCCTCTAGTGCGATAAATTCCGATAAGCCAACAGTCAATGGCATTAGCAAAACTGCGATAAGTGACCATTCTAGTACTAATGGTTACGAAACGACATTAAGACAGTTTAAGCCGGGTACGTTTCTCCCATTATCGGAGGAAACATCAAATTCTGGCAGGCTTCGCAATTCTGCTACTTTGCGCATTAAACAAGGCCAATATCAAAGTTGGAGTCAAGTCTCTCGAAACAAAAGGACTTTGCCGTATTATAGGCAGCTTGGACAGACAAAAATTAGGAGCGATTCTAATTTGTTGCATACACTTGCAAGCAGCGGCGGACAACTTGGTAAAATCGTGAATTTTAATCAGGACCACATAATTCACAGTGCTTCGCCAATGGAACTTCGACGTTCTGACTCTTCCTCCTTTGTCGAAGTGGATGGTTTCCAATTTAATTACCTGAAAGAAAATCCGTCTTTACTGGTTGGTAGTTCTAACCAACCAATTTTTATGTCTCCTACTGATTTTCCAGGAAAGCCACCACCTTTTTCTTTGATTATTAATGCTAGTCATGTTCCCCATTCGACAAGTTTGGATGATGTTAGCCCTAGTAAACAGATTCAGCAGAAAATAACAATGAACAATGAAGTTGACAAAGCTCTGTCAGTGAACATGCAGCTTTCTGGCCATTCTGGTAACTCTTTGCCATTATTTATCGAATCAGTCGGGCAAGTGAATGATGAAGTGGCGAAGAATACTGGTCATCAGAGTGAAATAAGATATGAAGCCCAATCACAAATTGTCGGAGTTCAAATTCCAACGATTAGCCCAGCCAAAAGTCTAGAGTTGGTAAAAACCAGTTATCTGGTTAGCGGGCTCTATGGTGTCAACAGTCAACTGGAGTTTGTGAGAGTGAGTATTGTGCTATGATTAATTTTTCAGAGAGTGTTTAGCTTGATATTACGAATTACTACTATTAATAAAATATTCTTCTTCATCACAAATGCATTTAAATGCACCAACGTATGTACAAACGCGATATTAATTTGCTCAATAGGTTTTGTTGGAGAAGAAACATCATCAGATTAATCCTTTTTTGCTTCTACCAGTTATTCTGCCTTACTTCGTTTACTCTTTCGATAAACATTGTTTTTAGGTACACTGTATTCCAAGTAAAGCTTTGTAACGTTTTCAATAAACATGCATTTGCTTTAAAAGCGTTACATTTACTCAATATCGCAGCTACGGTTTATTTTTATCCTATTTGCTATTTACCAAATACATTTTATTTATTCTTAAAATATCAGTTGGTTTTTAGATGGCCCCATAAACTCAGAGTTTCTAGAAATAAAGCCAAGTTACTCCAAAAATTAAAAATATTATTTTTACTCGCCTTTTTCGTTTGCATTCGATTGTTTGTATAAATTAGCAAATCCTTTCGTTTATCATAATTTAAAAAAGGATGCCATTTATATAACTGGGTAATTCTACAATTTACCGAACTTTTCGTTATCCTGATTCGATATCATATATGTCTTGTAATGCTGTCTTGCAGATACGGCAAGTGTCAGCCTTACATTTTATGAAATTTGTTCATAAATGGTTTATAAATATTTTAGATAATGGAGCCAAAATCAATTTTTCCATTGACAAACGTTTGTTCCTAGTTGTACAATTAAATAATCGTTGATTGTTATTAGTTCTCCTGTGTTCTTTGACAGGTTAAATAAAATGGAAATGGTGTTTACCCAAGTTTGTAAACTAGATTTATTGGTTTGTTCGTATATTTTTCCCTAGTGTCCTCCAGGGAGAACAACTTGGATAAAAAATGCATAGTAGCCGTATCTTCGATTGTTCTTTTATTTCATTTTCACGTTTTTGGTTTGCAAAATTTCGTTCAGAGTTGTATTTTAAATAGTTGTCCCTGGAAATTTGCGAAGCCAGATTGTATTCGACAACAAAACCACTAAGGACAGGACGAAGCGGTTCCAGTAGGATAGCAAAAATCTCGCGTGGAGTGATAAAAAAAATATTGAATTTAGTTATATATTTGGTTTCTCTGTTATAGTTCGGTTGTTGAATTCTTGTCTTTCTCATACAGGCAACAATCAATTCTAGGGACGGCGGCTGCATGGTTTTATTTCGACGAAAATATGCATATATGTTATTATTTTTAGGGACTAAAATAATAATATGTGCAAAAATTTGTTCATTTAAATCTCAACCAGATGGATTCTACATGTTTCATTTTTATGGAATTCAAATGAACTCTTAAACGCATTGTTTGCTCATAAGCGTCTTTGTGAAGTTTTTACTAAAACAATCAATGCATTTGGCTATCTTCACGTTGTGTACCAGGGATTTGTTTGACCACGACAAATACATAATTACATAATATAAGAGGTTCACAATGTTCTTATAGTGCTACATAGCATAGTTATTCTTGGCTACTACCGAAGATTTGCAAAACTAGGGTAAACCATGATTGTACATATGTATTAAGTTTCAAATTAATATCCGTTGAAAAACGAGCTTTATGAATATCGGAAACTCGCCACTAGCAGGCATTACTGTCGAGGCTGGAAACACTGATATACCCAATTGAAATTGATTTCTTTAAATCTACACCACTGTCACTATTTTGAAAATTTTTATTTCTTATTTATTACCAGTTGGATTGTGATCTATGAAATAGGACAGCATTTATTCAGTTCGTCTTATTAAAATTCTATTTAGTGAATACTGTTTAATTGTTGTTGTTTTGCGATTTCAGCACTAAGAAAGCATTGTCTGAGAATAGTAAATGTAATTCGGGTAATCGAACGGTGAAAACACCTGTTGTTTTAACGTTATGCATTCAATGCCTTTACTCTGCCAAAGTGGCCATTTTATACCTTCAGTTTGATTTTGTTTTTCTTTGTGTATACATGCAGCAATTCGTTGCGAAGAATCTAGCGTTTTTTAATTTGCATTGTGTAGGAAATTATTCAAATGTTCATTTTATTACTATATTTCAACTTGGAATCGGCGGCTCAATGTTCTCCTATCGTTCATTCAAGTGAATTCAATGCTAATGTGGCAGTGAAGCATTAGTTATTGAATTTTGGTGTATTGCTAAGCGATATTTCCTTATTTTCGTTATATTATTATTGTTATTATTATTATTATTGTTAATCTTACCATAATTATTATTTCCAATAATGATACTTTCACCATTATTTGTCTATTCAATTAATTATTGTTGCAGAGAGTGCGTCAACTATTAGACGAGGCAACTGATGGAGGTTTAATCGCTTTTCCCTTGGGACAGAATTTTAACATTGCTGAGCATTTAATCAGTTTCCCACGTCGCCTCCAGATTGGTACGGCTTGCTTTTTCATCCTTCTTTTGGTGCTGGCTACCATATTCGTGGCGCCCTATGATAATCTCTTTGCTTCCCTTATTTGCTTGGCTCTAGTAGGATTAGCTACCGCTTTGGCAACGGCTGCCACATTATCAGGACAGGCGTTTATTACCGGCCTGCTGAATAATGGTGCCAGTATCGTGAGACGATTTGTCGACGAGAAAAAACTACGAACAGGTGAGGCTGTGCGTAATTGTGTTTTCATTGTTTTTTGCTCTTACGTATATAGGAAAGCTCCTTTGACTTATCCAATATTCGATATATATATATATATATATATATATATATATATATATATATATATATATATATATATATAAGACCTTATCTAGCAAGAATGTCAGTATTTTGAAAAAATATTTCCTAGTCTGAAGGTTATTTGCTATTGTTTCATTTGTCTACATCAATACATTGTATAAATAAGATCAGGTATTAGTAAAACAAAAGGTATGGTATAGATGCATATATTGAACGTGTTAAAATAGCATTATAAATTAAAAGTGTTTATTAGTAGCATTATCAAATGAAAGTTGGATTGTACGTCCTATTATCACATTCTCCAATTATAGTGGTTAAAGGGCGTAATACCGGCTCCTACTGATGAGTCGCCAGTAAGCACGAAACGAATGTGCATGAGATTATACTTTCCGTTCATGCTGCCTTTGGCTTATCCTTCTGGTCACAACTGAACTAATTTGTTACTAGGTTCGCAAAACCTAATACATACTTGATGAACAAACAGCCTTTTCCTAGATTAATTTACTGATTAATCGAAATTGACACTTATATTATTAAACTAAAATTGGTTGCGCGGGCGGTAAATTAATTATTATAATCAAGGTTGCGATCTTGATATAAGCACCTTATCCATTAATTACTTACTTAAGTCAGTATAAACTAAGAATTTTATACTGTAGAAAAGCAATTCATTCAGTAGTTTGATTTCGTCCTTATTGGGAACTCATCATGTATTGGACAGAATTTGCCGCGGACAGGGCTCGAACCTGGGCACGTCTGCTTCGGAATCTGGTGCTCTAACAACTGAGCCACCCTGCCGCACATTAAAAGGCATTAATAACTATTCTAATTACTATAATCAAGATTGCGATCTTGATATATGCACCTGACCCATTAATTACTTACATATTTCAGTATAAACTAAGAATTTTATAGTATAGAAAAGGCAATTCATTCAGTAGACCGATTTCGTCCTTATTTGTAGCTCATCATGTACTGGCCAGAATTAGCCGCCAACATGGCTTGAACCTGGTCACGTCTGCTTCGGAATCTGGTGCTCTAACCACTGAACCACCCTACCGCACCCTAGTCTAATTAACGGAATAACATAGTACTGTAAACCAATTCGAGCGAGGCAAGAGAGCCACAGCATTGAAAGAGTGGATTTGCCAATAATGCTGACGAGTATGGCTTTCATTGATTGATAATCATTCTACGCAATTTTTTTAAAAATCTATCGAAATTTATTTAACAAAATGATGACGAATAAATTGTAGTGGTACACTAAAGTATTTTTCTATAAACGTAGAAATAAAAACGCCTCTAAGAAGAGACTATATAAAATGTGCCATTATATATACATATATATATATATATATATATATATCTATATATATATATATATATATATATATAATTTATTTATAAATTTATATTCATTTTTATAGTTAGTTGGTGGCGTAGTGTCAGTTCCTGCTGACGAGTACTCTGCAAATGCGATACGCATGTGTAGATGTGATTGAGAGTTTTGTTTATGTGGACTTTGCTTATTTTCCTGGTCCTCTATGAACCCTTACTATAATCAAGGTTGCGAACTTGATATAAACAACTTACCCATTTAGTACGTACATATGTAAGTACTTAATGGGTAAGGTGTTTATATCAAATTATCAACCTTAATTATAGTAAATGTTATCACAGCCTGCGCAACCAATGTTCGTTTAAATACATAAATGTTCCTTCATGAACATGATAGATGGGTTCTCACTTGTCCCTTCATTTTGAAGCCCTCTATCATCTGATTGTCTGAAAATGACGATGGAACCAGATTTGCCACAAGTAGATTTTTTCCTGTGAGTATGGTGTCAATCCTGAAGATGGGACTGGAAATGAAGTCCCGAAAATTCGGAAAAAGTTTGGCAAATCTGGCTCCAACGTCATTTACAGAGAAGCAGCTGATGGCGACCTTCAAAATGAAGGGACAAGTGAGAACCCATTAACTAAGACCAAAAATCGCTGCACCTTGAATTGTAAATGGTTCAAGATTTTACCGACCTAAGAATGCTATCAATTGTTCCGCACGAGAAAATGTCGGTGAGATTACAAACAAAAAGGACAGCACTGTGTGTTATACATTAACCTCTATGAATCTTGACTGTAAATTTGTGTGATATGCATATATATAACATTGGATCGTTGAACGAAAATGATGTAGAAAGCCCTGAGCGATTTTAGTTGAAGACATCACAAGTATACCAGTTTAATAAATCCCAGTTAATTAATTAGTCAGCGCTTAATATGCGTTTAACTTAATTTCGATAAATTTTCTTCTGGTAAGCAGGTAAATGTCTAGAGGTAAGTAAATGCTTTTTAGTGTTATTTCATTTTCCTTAGTATTGTGTGCGCTAATGTATGACTCAGTCGATCAGCGCAATAGTGAGTAACTGACTAGGCGAATTACTATGTGCACAAATGATTGCATGATTGAGCGTGTGTTCTTGTGAGTTCGTAATTGAACAAGAAAATTTTTTGTATTATTGGTTGCGGAGATCTTTTTCATGCATATTACGTACCAAATAATCAGTTAGTTCACGTAGGACCAGGATGGTATGTAAAATTTAGCCCAGTAAAATCAGGCCGCTAGTGCTTACTGGCTCCACATATATAGGAGCCTTCACCACGCACCAAACCCATTATAGAATTGTGTTGTGCAAGGTTGTACAAATAGACGGTGCAACTTCAGCTGAAATAATATTTTAATTAGCTTCTTATATATATTCCTGCCCAGTTAGATGACAAATCATGCACACAATATAAATTGAAATAAGTATAAGCAAATTAATGACAAATATGAATGAATAGTCAACTGTAAAAGTATGAAACTCGTAATACAATGCAATTCGCGAGTCCTGTGATCTAGAATATTGGTTTTATGAAATGGAAACAAATGGCCTTGGGTTCGATCCCTGTACGCAGCCAACCTGGAAATGTCTACGAATAACCTGATAAAGATGAATTATTTTAAAATGGATTGCTTGAATTTGATACATACTTAGATGTTTAAATGGTAACAGAAACCCTTATATATATATATATATATATATATATATATATATATATATATATATATCTATCTATATATACCCATGTTGGTTTAAATGTGGGATGCGAATTTCTAATATCAAGTTTCTCCAATTGAAAGGCGACTGGTCGTTTTGAGTTGCAATTTTCAAATTTAATGCCTTATTATTATTCTAATTATTATTTTTGAAATCTGTGGAATGCAAACAAGTTTAAGTTATAACTCACATTTACTATCAACACTTATTTTTTGCAAATGAGTGTAAATGAAAATAATATTTGCATAAGTAATACCTGGATTTTGATCACTATTACATACTAGTCTATTTTTCATTTATATCACACCTTGCTTAACACTTTATTTACCTTATGTCAATTCAGACACTGTAAATAAAAAAGCAACGTCATCATCTACGCACGACGCGTCATTAGCAGCTTCAATGCCAACTAATTTTCACGCTGCTGGTCTGCTTAATCCGTTGTCAGCCAGTCTCATTTTGGTGTCCGTAGCTATGGGTTGTAAAGCCGCCTCGAGTGTTATAGTAACTTGGTTCAGTTCTTGTGGGGTGCGCTGGAATAGACATCAGTGTGGTTCGTGCTGTTGCATGATAAATGATGTACATGAAGATGATGCTGCCACTCATTCCATGCTAGATGGTGATATTTTGAATACAGATGACTCGCCACGCCAATCGGTGAGTCGAAAGTGGTTTTTTGTGGTTTTTTTTTTTTTTTTTTTTTTTTTTTTGGTTGGGTGTTGGTTTGTTGTTTTTTTTTTGTTTTTTTTTGTGTTTTTTTATTGATATAAGGTGTGACTAACGTAATAAATAAATATATAATAAGAATAGAAATTATTCATATTTAATAATTATCAGTGGTCCTTTTTCTCTCTCTCTCTTTATATTTATATATATATATATATATATAAAGGTTTTACGATATTATATTTAGATATATATGTAATGAAGTATTTTAGTCATATCAGCAAATATTCTTATGCAATTATTTCCAATAGTTGATTAACTTCGCATTGTGCTTACGATTAGTTTTTTGAAAAACGTTAGTTGTCCAGGCTATCTCTATCTTTCTCTCTTTAATCGTTCACCTAAGCGTCGATATAACATTCACTCTCCATCCATCTACGTTACTTGCTGCTCCATATTTGAACTAGTTTGTTGCTATGTGCGCAATACCTCACACACCATTGTATACATTAGAGTTCCCGGCTTTAAATAAAATACAGTATATGATAGTCAAGGTTTTAGTTTTAGCATTTTTTAAATTTTGATTACCGTGACATAGTAGCAATACCGTTATAACAAATAACAAAAGGTTCGATACTGTCTCTCTCCCCTAAAATATTCTGCATACGAGATGAGATGAGGTATAGGTGAGGTAATGATTGGTCTGCTAATTATAAAAAGTTATATATTGAGTTTAGTTACTGAGACAAATTCTATGATTAAAATAGTGTTGAGTCAAATATATATAAATAGAATGGTTTTGGAACGAGGTTACCACATTTGCTTAAATCTGCTATTGTGATCAGTGTTGTGTTGCCTGATGATGGTGCTGGAAAGTAGGCACCGAAACGTCGCCAGTAAACAAAGATGTGATAGAACCGCATTTCCAATTGAAGTAAAAATGAGTCAACCCGATCAAAGACAAAACAAAATTGGAAATAGTGACAAATCGGATCTTTGTGTAACTGCCCGTGTACAGCTACTACCCGCGTACGCAAAACGCGGCATTGATAATCTGAATGCTTACACACCGCAAAATATTGAGTTTAAATCCTAGGTGAGTCGAAATAGTGGAAATAATTTTTATCATATGGTGTACACAAAAAAATCAAGCACCTCAGTCAGAATGGTAAAGCCGTAAATTTCAATGGCTAAATTTACATTTATTGTGATCAAAATTAAATATACAACTACAATCGTTCTAGGATATGGGTAGGTATGAATTTAAACACATGTCTCTCTGCTACTTTCGTACGTTCCCAGCTTCTTCTACATCTTTTTATTGTTTTATTGCTCTATAATAATCGACTTTTATATGAAAATTTCTTTCGCGCAGCGCGTCATCATATTTTTTGTTTCCGCAATTGTCTATTGCGAGACAATTGATAGCACTCGTAGGTCGGTAAAATCTTGATTCCTTTACATTTTCAGGTGTGCAACGTGGCTATTTTTGTGATTGAAGTGTTCTCATTGGTCCCGTCACACGTAAGCCTTTAACGTTTGTGCTGCCCACCGAGAATTGTGCAGTATTATGTTCTATTGACTTTTTTACGGCGTTTCGGAACATCCTTTCTCGTTCTATTCTCAGGACATTAACACAATACTCATAGAAAAAACAATTCGTGACAAATATTCTAATGGAGGATACGGGGCTTTCCACATCTTATGTTCTGTGAGTATTGTGTTAAGGTCCGGAGGATGGAACAAAAACATGTATTCTAAAACTTCGTGGAAATTTTGGCAAAACTTGGCAATATAGAATTTTCGGTGGACATTACACGTGTGGACGGGTTAATGGTGATGGGACCAGTGGGAACCCATCACTCGCGAAATTAGTCAGGCTGTGCAACTAGAAATGTAAACGAATCCAGATTTTACCGACCTATGAGTGCTATAAATTGTCTCGAAATAGTCAATTGAGCCACCTTGTCGCACGCTACACAAAATCTTCAGTTATATCCTACCTCAGGTTTTGGTTCTTTAAATCAAGTTTGCGAGCTTGAAGTAAACACCAATCCAATTTTATTTAACCAGTTGTCGAACAATATAACAAAACTACCGCCAGTTATGTTGGTCGACGACTGGTTAAATACAATGGAATTGGTGTTTACTTCAAACTCGCAAACTTGATTTAAAGAATTTTACCACTACCCGCGCAATCAATTATTGTTTAATTGTATTGTCTATACATGTTTGGGTTAACTTCACCTTCATACCTAAAGCTCCAACTAACCATCACAAATTTATCATTGTAGAGTGTACACCACAATACCTGTAGTAGTTGTGTTAAATTAAACAGTCAACGGTTGCGCAGGCTGAAATGAGAACTATTTATTTAATCAAGGTTGGGAAGTTTATATAAACACCAATCACATTATATATATATATATATATATATATATATATATATATATATATGTGTGTGTGTGTGTATGTGTGTGTGTAAAGGCATGGATTGTTATATCATACTCGCAACTTTGAGTTAAATAATTTTTATCCTTACCTGTGCAATCACTGCTCGTTTAATTATGTTTAACAGAGTTTTAGTAGCTGAATTACAGTTAATTTGCTGTTGAATGGTTCAATGTGATTTCTTTATATACTGAAAGGATTTATTTACATTAACGCGGCATCCAGTAGGTATGATTAGTTTGCCACAAGTTGTGTTTTATTCCTGTGCGTATTGTGTCAACCCTGAAGATGAGACTGGAAATTCGGTCTCGAAAATTAGGAAAAAGAACAATGGAAAATCTTGTTCCAACGTCATTTTCAGACAATCAGCTGATGGAAGGCTTAAAAAAGAAGGGACAAGTGAGAACCCATCAATCGAGGCCAAAAATCAGATCACCTGAAAATGATCAAAATTCAAGATTTTACCGACCTAAGAGTGCTATCAATTGTCCCGCACAAGAAAAATGCGGTCAAATCCACAACAAGAAGGACAGCACTG